>JAJOOE010005302.1:0-48894 GCA_036250405.1 Solanum raphanifolium | reverse complement strand
GTTAGACCCATTTCCCACTCAATTTGACCCCCTAAACAAGAATATGAAGTCGGATTTTTGAAAAACGAAACGGATTTTGAGATATATGGAAATTACAATTATAGGTGTTTCCGAAGCACATTTTCGGGCATTTTTGGGATCGTTTCAAAAGTATCCCCGGTTGGCGTGTATTCATAGTAGCAGGCAACTGACTAAACTACTGATCAAGTTACTTTATCAACACTGCATGGGCATCAACTTTCTGACCAATCCCAAACAACTTAGTTCGCATCTCTTTCACATTCTTATTAGTAGTGTCAAACCTCTTCATCATCTTTTGCATTATATCCTCAGCACGCGACATACTACCCCCAACTTCTCGATTACAAGATTCCATGTTCCCAGGTTGAACGTAGGGTCCAACTCTCTCATTCATGTTACCATATTTTTTCCGATTGTAGTTGTTATCACGATTGTACTTCCCATACCGAACATAGTTTCCTTATATGTTATAGTTTCTATAGTTTCGACCTTGGATTCCTTAACCTTGGCGCCAATTATCCGATTTGGATCCTTGGGCGTTGGTTTGGAAACCCCCCGTCTGATCATTCACCAAATACGCATCCTCGTCATAGTAGCATTCCTCAACTAGTGGTGGTGGAGTTCTGTTCAAGTAGTTTACCGAATACACCTTTTCTGTACCTTCGCTCACATGCTTCAAAACAAACCTAAGTTTTGTCCTCATCTGAGCCATCTCCTCACGAATGCCATCGGCAGACTGTCTAGGTGTAGCTTGAACTACAAAAGTGCTTCTTCCGGTGTCTGACTTCCTAGTACTCAATGCTTCATTATTTCGGCAAATCTTCTCCAATTTCTCAGCGATCTCCTCAAAAACACACTTGATGAGTCCATAAATTGGACTCATTTAGGGCTTTATTTTAATAGAAATATTATCCTTGAATGCTTGTTTTATCTCAATACCTGATTAAAATGCTGAAGTTTCAGGTATTTGAAGGTTTAGTGGAAGCATGGACACTTAGGCGCAAAACGGAGCAAATAGGGCTGAAAAGAACAAGAAATGGAATCCTGCAGATCACCAAGTTTAACTTGGCGAGACACCGAAACGACATGAACCGCCCTTCGTTCCAGTACGCGAAGCCTTGAAGGAAGTGGATCAAAATGCGAGGAAATGAGCAGTCGGCGATCAGTTTCGCGAAGCAGTACTGTACCGCCTAATGATCCAGAATGTGAGGATGCTAAAGCCAAGACACTCAAGGTGATAAGCTAACCAAAAGGTGGATCACCGAGTTCATCGGCGATCTCGACTAATGTCGCCGAACAATCCTCTGCAGCACAATCTGTGAAAACTATAAATACTAGTTAGAATTGTAGTCTTAGTGTGGAACATTTAAGAGTAAATATTATTATTAGTCTATAGTAATTTTCTCTCAAGTTTGGAGAGGGTTTTATGGAGACTTGAAGAAAGGAGTTCATCTTCCCCAAGTTAGAAGTGGGTCTTCTTTATTCTTCTTCCGTAGCTTAATTCAAGGTTTAATTTCTTATACCCAGTTTATTTCTTTATCATGTTAGGTATAATTTCTTATTTCTTGATGTGTGGCTAAAAACCCCTATTCTTGGGGTGTGATTTAGCAAATATGGGTTGATATTCTTGTTGGGTCTTGCTTGCTGATAGGTTAGATGTATGTTAATGGGAATTTCACCTAGTGGCTGTAGTTTAATATAAATGGTTTGTAGTTGCAAATACAAAGCCACCTATGTGTTTTTGGCTAGCCAGAGAGGGAGGTCGCAAAACCAAAACCACTAGACTGATGGCCTAAGGAGTGGGTCGACATGAGGTTCATCCCAAGAGGGTGAGCCCTAGTCCCATATCCTAACACTCAGCTTGAGAGAGTTAGTGGGGTAAGGCGTAGGCTGGTCTTCATGCGGCAAATGGGTGTCCGAGAGAAACACATTTCAAATGGGGTAAGGTGCCCGAGAGGAACGCATTTGAAACGGGGTAAGTTGCCTGAGAGGGAACGTATTTGCATTTAAATCTTAGCCTAGTCACTATTGTCTTCCAAATTTCCTATTGAAAGCATGTACCCAACGATTTATCTCAACTTGTATTGCGGTCACATCCCAAGAGCCTTTCCCCATACTTGATTTTCTTGTTTAGTTTGCCGTTTTATAACTTGTCACAAAACCCCCATTTGATATTTGACACTTTCGTGTCAACCCCTTTAATTTACTATGTTTTTGTTCGTTAATATATTTAGCTACGACTAGTTAGAATGTAATTTTATTTTTCTATTAATTCTCAAAACTGCTCCCTTGGGACAACACCCCAACCCTCGGTTGGGTTACTATATTAACGACTATCGTAGACACTCTTACCATAGGTCAGTGTCGTTAGTCATGATAAGCGTCAAAATGGCACTGTTGTCGGGGAGTGGTGTTATTTGAGAATTTGTAGCTTAATAGAATTTTTGTTCTAATTCGTAGTTTACTAACTTAGTTTTTAGCTTTGCTTTGCTTGTTTGTGTTGAAAACAGAAATTATGAGAGGACGTGGGGGATAGTTGCCATGCAAACAACACATTGAATATTGACTTCCACCGAGATGACATTGACGATGTTAATAGTGTTTTTTACTCCTCTCCATTGGGTAAGATAGGTGCAATTCACTTGCCGCAAGGTGGTGGAAATGGAAATTTCGAAGTCACTAGCACAACACTCCATCTCATACATTCAAGGGTCCTATATGGAGGATTGGATCATGAAGACTCACATGAACATATCCAATGGTTTTTGGACGTATGTGCTCCGTTGTCATTCAAAAATTGGTCGCAAGAAGCCATCAGGCTTCGCTTATTCCCATTGTCACTGACAGGAGCAGCCACTACGTGGTTGTCTGAGCTTCCCAAAAGTTTTATCACATCATGGAAATAATTAGTCATAGCTTTCCACAATAGATTCTTTCCCTCGTCAAAAATGATGAAGTTGAGGGATGACATTCAGAATTTCAAACAAAAAGCGAGTGAACCAATTCATGAGTCGTGGATTAGATATAAAAGGTATCTGCGAAAATGCCCAACACATGGGCTGCCAATGAGTTGCTACTCCAATATTTTTACCGAAGTCTTGATTCAGTCAACAAAGAGATAGTTGATCAATTGGTTCAAGGCGGCATAATGCTACAACCCTTTGAGGTGGCCTCATTTCTCCTAGATGGTATGGCGAGAGTAAATCAAGCTTGGTACACCAAAGAAGATCAAGTCTCCCCTCTATGTTTCAGGCTGATGCAAGAGCAACTCGATAAAGAAAAAGAGAGGGATGAAAACATCAAAAAGATGTTGTTTGAGATGGAAGATTTACAAGAGCACATGAAAGGCAACTATGAAGTGTTTCGCGCAGAGGGGGTTCTTTTTCCGATAACTTGAAATCGGGAGGAAATCAAGGTCGAAACCATAGAAGGAATGAGGAGGGTTTCCACCCGCACAATCAACCGCAAGTTGGAAATCGATGTTGGAACCACTCGAGATGTGAAGGATCTAGGCGATATTTCCAAGAGTGGACTGAGCATAACAATCATGAAGAATACCAAACTCAATTGAGTGACAGCCCGACATCAAGGGGGAGTGACAGCAGCCCTAGGGTGAATGATCTACTGACACGAATTCTTGAGAAAATGAAAGGCTCTGATGATTTGCTAAAGGGAATGAGAGATGAATTTTCTTCGCTAAATAGTAAGGTGAACTCTCATGCTAATGCCAGCAAGATGCTGGAAGGTCAATTGAATCTCTTATCAGCCCAACTAACAACCAAGATGCCAAAGGGAAATGAGAAAGAAGAGCTGGCTGTAGTTACCCGTAGCAAGAAGGTAGCGATAGGTAATGAAGAAGAAGAACGTGAGAAAAATCAGGATGGGGAAGAAGCAGAAATTACCAATCATCAAAACCTCGGAAAGAAAGCACAAGAAGGAATGAATCAACATAATGAAACTCCAAAAATAATACAACGCTTACCAAAAATACCTCCACCTTTTCCCCAGCGTTTGAAAAAAAAGAATGAAAATGAGAAGTTTAAAAAATTCTTGTCTGTGTTCAAGAAGTTGTTCATCAACCTTCCTTTGGTGGAAGCATTGCTGGAGATGACAGGGTATGCTAAATTCATAAAAGAGCTAGTCACCAAGAAGAGGATCTTGGATTATGAAACGATTGAAGTGCCTCATAGTTGCAGTGCGATCATGGCAAAGAAGTTAATCACTAAAAGAGAAGACCCTGGTGCTTTCACCATCCCGTGTACTATTGGAATGCTCCAATTTGCCAAGGCTTTATGTGACCTAGGAGAAAGCATCAACCTGATGCCATATGCCAAATACAAGCAACTTGGATTGGGAAAACCAAAGGCAACTACAATGAGACTTCTCATGGCAGATCGATCGATCAAGCATCCTGTTGGGATCCTCTACGATATCTTGGTCAAAGTAGATTGGTTCATATTTCCAACTGACTTTGTGATTTTAGACTATGATAGTGATGTTGAGGTCCCCATTATTTTGGGAAGGCCATTCTTAGCAACCAACAGAGCATTAGTGGATGT
Source organism: Solanum raphanifolium (assembly GCA_036250405.1). NCBI lineage: Eukaryota > Viridiplantae > Streptophyta > Magnoliopsida > Solanales > Solanaceae > Solanum > Solanum raphanifolium. Next base: position 44,314 of record JAJOOE010005302.1, on the reverse strand, counting down.
TGAAAACGGCAAGTTGAAATTCTGTGTGAATGACGATGAGGTAACTTTCAACATCTACAAATCCATGAAACAACCAAATGATATCCATGTACTGTCTATTGAAGATGATATAGATGAGGCAGTGGCAAGTGTGAGCCATCTGCTGCGTAAGAATGAGCCTCTTGAGTCAATAATTGCAAATCATAAAGAATCGAAAATTCAAGAATATGATGAAATGATCACAGTCTTAACAGGGTTAGAGCATATGCATGAAATCCAATTAAGTTGGATATCGACCTAAAAAACCGATGCAGTCCACTTGCAAAACCATCAATTGAAGAGCCGCCAACTCTAGAACCGAAAGTACTCCCATCCCATCTCAAGTATGTTTTATTGGGAACTAATAACACTCTGCCAGTGATTATTGCAGCAAATCTGAGTGAAGGACAGGTAAAAGTGCTTGTTGAAGTACTGTAGAAGCACATAAAAGCGATTGGATAGACCATAGCTGATATCGTGGGCATCCCGCCCGGTATCTGCACCCATAAGATTCGGCTGGATAGTGAATGTAAACCCAATGTGGAGCATTAGCGAAGGTTGAACCCCCTAATGTAAGAGGTAGTAAAAAAGGAGATCATCAAGTGGCTTAATGCAGGAGTAATCTATCCGATTTCAGACAGCAAATAGGTCAGCCCAGTGCAATGCGTACCAAAAAAGGGTGGCATAACAGTGGTCCCAAATGCTAAAGGAGAGCTTGTGCCGACTAGACCTGTAATGGGATGGAAGGTGTGCATGGATTATCGAAAGTTGAATTCATGGACTGAAAAGGACCATTTTCCAATGCCCTTTATGGACCAGATGCTTGACAGGTTATCAGAGAGAGGGTGGTATTATTTTCCAATGCCCTTCAACGATGCATGTTGTCCATTTTTGCGGATATGGTTGAGGACTCTCTAGAAGTCTTCATGGATGATTTCTCAGTCGTGAGGGACACATTTGAAGAATGCTTGACACATTTAGAGTGAGTTCTCCAAAGGTGTGTGGAAACTAATCTAGTCCTAAATTGGGAGAAATGCCATTTCATGGTGAAACAAGGCATTGTTCTTGGGCATAAAGTGTTGCAACAAGGGCTGGAAGTTGACAAAGCAAAAATTGAGGTTATTGAGAAGCTACCACCACCGATCTCAGTAAAGGGGATTCACAGTTTCTTGGGCCATCCAGGTTTCTACCGGAGATTCATTAAGGACTTCTCAGAGATTGCATAACTGCTATGCAAACTCTTAGAGAAGGAAGTAAAATTCTACTTTGATGACGCTTGTATGGCAACATTTAAATGTTTGAAGGAGAAATTGATATCCACACCAATTATCATCAGCCCCAATTGGTCGGAACCATTCGAAGTAATGTGTGATGCGAGTGGGATGGCACTAGGTGTAGTATTGGGACAAAAGGGTACCAAACTGTTTCACCCAATTTATTACGGAAGCAAGACTCTAAATAGTGCCCAGCAAAATTACACAGTCACTGAACAAGAGTTGCTAGCAGTGGTCTACGCTTTCGAAAAGTTCCGGGCATACTTACTAGGCACTAAAGTAGTTGTTCAGATAGACTATGCAGCCTTTCGATACCTCATGGAAAAAGAATATGTAAAGCCAAGATTGATACGATGGGTGCTACTCTTGCAGGAATTCAATTTGAGGTAAAAGATCAAAAAGGTTGCGAGAATCAACTTGCAGATCACCTATCGCGGTTAGAGAGTAAAGCAGGTACTGAGCAGGAAAAGGAAATAGATGACTCATTCCCAGACGAGCAAATATTCGCACTGTCACTCACACACGTGCCATAGTATGCTGACTTTGCTAACTACATCTTATGTGGGTTGATTCCCGATGAGTTAAACTCTTACCCACGAAAGAGGTTTCTATTTGATGTTAAAAGATACTTCTGGGACGAGCCATACTTATTTTGGGAATGTGCTTATCATGTCATAAGAAGGTGTGTTTCGAAAGAAGAATCAACAGAGATCCTTCATGCCTGCAAAACATCACCAGTCGGGGGTCATCATAGTGGAAACCGTACCGCAACTAAGATTCTCCAAATTGGTTATTATTAGCCTTATCTTTACACAGATGCCCACGATTTTGCAAAGACATGTCCACAATGTCAGCAGCAAGGCAGAGTGTCAAGAAGACACGAGTTACCCCTTACACCTATTTTGGAAATCGAACTATTCGATGTGTGGGGAATCTATTTCATGGGCTCATTTTTCAGCTTGTTTGGAAACAAGTATATCTTAGTAGCTGTGGACTATGTGTCCAAATGGGTGGAGGCTGTCGCACTCCCGAATAATGAAGGAAGAAGCGTTGTGTAATTTTTGAAACGCTACATCTTTGCATGGTTTGGCACTCCAAGTGCAATCATTAGTGATGGAGGATCGCATTTTTGCAATAAGTGGTTTTCCAGTGCATTGAGCAAATACGGAGTGAAACACAAGGTCGCCACTCCAGATCACCCCAAACGAGCAGACAAGTTGAGGTGTCAAATCAAGAGATCAAAATTATTCTATCCAAGACAGTAAACGACAACATAACCAATTGTTCTAGAAATCTTGACGATGCCCTGGGGGCATATCAGACTGCTTATCAGACACCTATAGGAATTTGCCCATATCAGCTAGTTTTTGGTAAATCATGCCATTTACCTGTTGAGCTAGAACACAAAGCCTTATAGGCATTGAAAGCTCTAAATTTAGATTGGACAAAGGCTTCAAGGGAGAGGTTAGACCAGTTGAATGAAATAGATGAGTTCAGGCTCAGATTTTACGACAGCTTAGCCATTTACAAAGAGAAAATGAAAAAATGGCACGACACACGGATAGTCCAGAGGGAATTCAATGTGGGAGATTGGGTGTTATTGTACAACTCACGACTAAGGCTATTCCCTGGGAAGCTAAAATCCAAGTGGTCTGGGCCTTTCAAAGTGACACGAGTGTTCACCAATGGTGCCATAGAAGTTGAAGGAAAAGAGTGACCCCCATTTACAATTAACATACAACGTTTGAATTTATACCTTCGGGACTCCCAGGAAATCGCTTTAGTTGAAGAATTGTATCTGGAGGATGCTTGATAGTATTCCTACATCGAGCCACAACGTTAAATAAGGCGCTTATTGGGAGGCAACCCAAGTTCTTACCAATTATATTTATTTAATAAAATAATAATGTGTCGATTGTGCAGATAGAAGCGTGGATAGTGAACGAACAATGCAAATAGGCACACCACAAGTCCATTCAGCGACACACAGGAGGAATCGGCAAGCTTAGGACATTTTTGGCGAACTGCAGACTGGTTTGACGATCGCACTATTAACCGCCATTTGGACTCTCCAGTCTGGGTTTGGAGTCTGTAAAACTTGATGCACTTTGAAAAATTTTAGCGGTGAATCGCTGACCCTGTAGGCGAGCACAATGAAAATCGCTGTTTGGACTCACTGCAACCAGAGGTCCTGTAATATTTTATGAGGAAGCGAAATATTCGGCGTGCTACCGACTGAACAGGTCAGTATAATTAATGTCACTGAATAGGCGATAACTGGAAAGTTCTCGAAGCAAAGGTTTCAAAGTGTCCGATTTACTGCTTGCCTCACTTTTTCATACGCCCTAACTCACACTTGCACGCTAGTTTTATATTTTATGTATTATTAGAGTATTCACATTGCTAAATTATGCTCAGTTGTGGATTGCATGGCAGCCCAACATCTTTACACAAGGTTGGTCTTTCAACACCCCGAGTTATTTTTGAGAAATCTAACCTCATTTGCTACTAGTTGATATGAATATCTCGGGGTCAACTGGTTTACTTTATTGATTCCCATTCAACACTTATTATTCACATTTGAGGACAACTGTTTTTTATTTGTGGTGGGGTGAGGCCCACACCTTTTGTGTTGACATTCATATTTTGTTTTGTATATATTTGGGTTGTTTGCTTTAATTTGTGTTTTAAATACTGCTTTTCTGTGGATGTTTGAGCTCATGGCTCCTGTTGTTCTAATTGAAAATAATTTTGATCCTTCCAAAAAAAATTTGCCACCTCTTGTGTTGAAAGTGACTGTTCTTTTGCAAAAAAATTTGAGTCTCGATTTCGATCAATACCGATGACTTGAATAGTGCTCTCAATTGAACAAACATGAATGCACGGCTACGACGAGGCCAAATGAGGTTACATAGACAATATGTGTACTCTTTGCATCTAGTTGTGACTAGCCATTTATCAAATTGATTTTCTTGTGAGGATCGTTGCATACTAGTGAACATGTCTAGTCTTGTTTGATTGAAGTATCGATGCCTTGTGTGATTAGCTTACTTCGAACCATGCATGAATAAACCTAGAATTTGCCCCGTTAGTCTGATTGATTTAGAAAGGTGTACTCTTGAGATGATCTTAGGCAACTTTTGAAGAGTGTGAACCAATTTAACATATATCTCTTTTTGTGCCCTACCGGTGAGCGTGTGAAACTCTCTTGAACACCCCTTGAGCCTATCCTCCTTTGGAAGAAACTTGATGAAACTTAGACTTTTTTCATCCACTACCTGTAATTCTCTTGAGATGTGTTTAGTGAATAGCCAACTTAGGCCAAAAGTCTAAGTTGGGGGTGTGGTGAAAAGGAAAAGGAAAAGTCAAGAAGTGCAAGAAAGTCTCCTGAAACTATTGTATTGCAAAACAAAATGGAAACCCTCCATATTTATAAAAAAAAAGAGAAAAAGAAAGAGAAAAGAAAAGAAAGAAAAAGAAAGTCATGGAATAAAAGTGCAAAAGAAACTGGGTTTCCAAGCAATACATGGAGAACGAATAATAGGATGACTTATGATCACTAGAAGAAGAATTGAGAAAGGAAGGGAAGAAGATCTTTTGAGAACATCACATCTCACGAGGATGAAAGTCACTGAGCCTAAATGACCATACCTTTGCACTCAGCCCCATTACAAGCCTTAGAAAGACCTTTTTGATCTTGAGTAAGCCGAATCGAAAGTCAATTGGAAAATAAGGGCAAACCTATGGGTGAAAGCATGCATTGTGTTCCTCTTTTTTAGTGTGAGCGTTGTATCTGATTCCTGATCTTAAATTGAGTCATATCTATGTGTGAATATGGAATCATTCTTTACGTGAGGGCATTTAGATACTTTTGTTGAGCTTGGACTTGCACAAGTAGCAAGTATTGCGAGCATGAGAATCTTTGGTAATGGTGTGTCATAATTTGAATCTTTGAGTACACAAGTGATCCTTGCATAAGTAAACTAAGCCTTGTTGTGTGCATTCATGATTTAGTCTTGTGTAGCACTGTTTGAGGAACCCTATTTGAACTGCTGAGCTTGAGTCTGCTTGAGGACAAGCAAATATTTAAGTTAGGGGTGTTGATGAGTCCACAAATTGGACTCATTTAGGGATTTATTTTAATAGAAATAATGTCCTTGAATGCTTGTTTTATCTCAATACCTGATTAAAATGATGAAGTTTCAGGTATTTGAAGTTTTAGTGGAAGCATTGACACTTAGGCGCAAAACGGAGCAAATAGGGCTTAAAAGAACAAGAAATGGAATCCTGCGGATCGCCGAGTTCAACTTGGTGAGTCGCCAAAACGACATGAACTGCCCTTCGTTCCAGTACGCGAAGCCTTGAAGGAAGTGGATCAAAAGGCGAGGAAAGGAGCAGTCGGCGAGTCACCGATCAGTTTTACAAAGCAGTACTGTACCGCCCAATGATCCAGAATGCGAGGATGCTAAAGGCAAGACACTAAAGGCGATGAGCTGACCAAAAGGTGGATCGCCGAGTTCATCGGCGATCTCGACTAATGTCGTCGAACAATCTTCCGCAGCACAATATGTGAAAACTATAAATACTAGTCAGAATTGTAGTCTTAGTGTGGAACATTTTAGAGTAAAAATTATTATTTGTCTATAGTATTTTTCTCTCAAGTTTAGAGAGGGTTTTGTGGAGACTTAAAGAAAGGAGTTCATCTTCCCCAAGTTGGAAGTGGGTCTTCTTTGTTCTTCTTCTGTAGCTTAATTCAAGGTTTAATTTCTTATACCCAGTTGATTTCTTTATCATGTTAGGTATAGTTTCTTATTTCTTGATGTGTGCCTAAAAACCCTTATTCTTGGGGTGTGATTTAGCAAATATGGGTTAATATTCATATTGGGTCTTGCTTGCTGATAGGTTAGATGTATGTTAATGGTGATTTTACCTAGTGGTTGTGGTTTAATCTAAAGGGTTTGTAGTTGCAAATACAAACCCACCCATGTGTTTTTGGCTTGCCCGAGAGGGAGGTTGTGAAACCAAAACCACTAGACTGATGGCCTAAGGAGTGGGTCGACATGAGGTTCAGCCCGAGAGGGTGAGCCGTAGTCCCATATCCTAACACTCAGCTGGAGAGAGTGAGTGTGGTAAGGCGAAGGCTGGTCTTCATGCGGCAAATGGGTGTCCGAGGGGTACACATTTGAAACGGGGTAAGTTGCATGAGAGGGAACATATTTCCATTTAAAGCTTAGCCTAGTCACAATTGTCTTGCAAATTTCCTATTGAAAGCATGTACCTAACGATTTATCTCAACTTGTATTGCGGTCACATCCCAAGAACCTTTCCCCATACTTGATTTTATTGTTTATTTTGCCGTTTTATCACTTGTTACAAAACCCCCATTTGATATTTGACACTTTCGTGTCACCCCCTTTAATTTACTATGTTTTTGTTCGTTAATATCTTTAGCTACGACTAGTTAGAATGTAATTTTATTTTTCTATTAATTCTCAAAACCGCTCCCTTGGGATACGACCCCAACCCTCAGTTGGGTTACTATATTATCAACGATCGTAGACACTCATACCGTAGGTTAGTGTCGTTGGTCATGATAAGCATCAACACTCACCATATGATCCTCCAGCAATAGTATCCAACCAACCGTACAATTGTCATCCTGACCTTTGTAGAAGTACTCCTTCAGTGACTCATCATCTATACGGTGATTCAAAACACTTCGTATGAATGCAGTAAACCTATCCCATGAAATGCTCACAGACTCTCCAGGTAGTGCTACAAAGTTGTTCTGTTTGTCCTTGTGATTCAGCTTCTTGGACAACGGGAAATACTTTGCCATGAACATCTTGTGCAATTGGTCCTATGTATGAATTGAGTTATATGGAAGCTCAAAAACCACACCGCAACATCACCGGTCAATGATAGAGGGAATACTCTCAACCCTATGACATTCATATACAACTCCGGTCATCCCACACAACTCTTGCAGACACTCCTCAACTTGGCCATGTGCTCATGCGAATCTTCTAAAGCTAGACTAGAAAACAACCCCCTTGTTGTAAGCATCTGCATCAGACTGCTCTTCACCACAAATATATGCCCTGGGGGTAGAGGAGGGAGAACAGTAGGTCCTTCTGATTCAACTGTGTTGAAGTCGACCCTGTAATTGTCAAGCAACTTCGGTTCTGGCGGATTTTGTACCCTCAATGCATCTCTAAGTAAATTACCACCAGGAACCTGAGCATTCTCATTACCAACACCTTCCTCATTCTCCTCTATGCCTAGATTATTTTTGACCCCTCGATTATTCATTTTTATCAATGTTTTGCTTAACTCTGGATCGTAGGGGGTCAATTGTTTGCCTCGATTCCGTGTACTTGGCATACACTAGAGTAGAAACCTATAGAAAACAAAAACAAAAGAAAATGTTAAATCAACAAATAATTGACTAAAGTTCAATAATTTTGTGAAACTTAATCTAAAAGCCTTATTCCCCGGCAGCAGCGCCAAAATTTGATACTCTCAAATTACACTCTCTAAAGAAGTATAAGCAATCGTTGTCAATTAAAGAACCCAACTTGTAGGTTGGTATCGATCCCACGAGGAATATGGTTTAGACTTAAACTTAACTCACTATTATATCCATTTAGTCAAATTATTTCGGAAAATAAGTAATTAAAGGGGGAGGGGTTTGAGTAAACAAATAACGGATTGTTGATAAAGTAACAAGCAAGCAGGATTCAAACTTTTGATTATCAATATGAGAGAGAAACTAGGGAATATGTGTTCCCCATAAACTTTTAAGGCGGTAATCCTAATAATAGTAATCCTTTCCTATTGTTTTACATTTAAAGTTGGTAAGATAGGTATCCCTAAGTGATTGGTCCTCCAAATAGGGAATTTAACCCCGCACCTTGATCAGGCTACGTGTGTATACTTTACTAACCCTTACCTTTACCTCAGATTAGACATCACATCAATGTATTGCTTAGTTTTCACCCTCGCACCAATTGCCATTAGACTATTAGATAGCATCCCACTAAATCTCTGTTGATAATTATTTTGTCATTAACTACCTCCTTGGTCCGGCAAGTAGCAACAAGTCGAGTTCTAACGCATGAGCTTGTTAAAAAGACTTCTAAGCGAAAGAATTACCAATACATGCATAAACACTATTCAAGAATTACTTAATTATTTATTCATACATTGTTAATTGTTCGTGGTTCCCCCAACCCTAGTTTTGGATTTAGCTACTCATGCTTGAAAGAACACATTCCATGTTTTGATAAAAAAAATTCATGAACTTACGTTTAGAGTAGATGAAACCCGAAATCTCCAACTGAATTTCAAAGCAAAAATCTTATAAACCGAAATCCGAAAATCAAATGGCCAAAGTTTGGAAGTTAATTCTTAGAGAAAATATCAAGAACTAAAAGTAAACAATAATGTCTAACCTCCAAAAACGAGGTTTACATACCCTATTTATAGAAAAACATGTCCTAAACAAAAAGGAAACAAAATAAGGAAATAAACTTCTGGAACGTGGCTTTGATCGACGACTCAACCTACGGACCGTGGGTCAACCTACGATCCGTGGGTCCTCTTCTGTGGCTCCACACTTAGGATTTTCATCAAATACTGGAACTTCAATTCTCTGAACACATTTGACGGATATGGATGATGGCTCGTGGGTCGACCTACAGTTCGTAGGTTGCTTTGTAGTTCCATACTTGGTCAGATATCCCTGATTTTCCATCTATGCCTACCCATCGACATACCATTGAAGGACCTACGCTCTGTGGATCATGTCCGTTGGTGGCTCCTTCTGCACAATTTCAGCTGTCATCTCACTCAATCGAGTCCAAGCCTATTTCCTGCAAGCATAACACATAAAAAATTATTTTAAATACAAAATGGCCCTAGACACAGAAAACTCTTAAAGTAAATGTATCAAAATACTATAAACTCACGATATATCAGGGTCTACAACAAGACAATTCTCAAAGCATTATAATCAACAAGTTGCCTTTTTCATTAATTCCCTTTTAATTCATTAAGATTAATCATATGGAATAATGAACTCATCACCTTATTCCCATTACTCCCAAACACACATAATGAAGGGAATTGAAACACCCCACTACTAGAAATATTTGGAAATTAGAAAGAAACCATTTTGGAAATAATCAAATTTGGAAAGTTTGACAAAGTTAAGTTAAGTATGAGTTTTAGGTCAGCTTAAAATGACCATAACTCCTATATCAGGATGATTTAGGTGTGCTAAAAGCTACCGTAGGAAATATGTTTGAATTATCTTTCCAACGCCGCCGAGTTTGCTTAGTTTCGAGTTTGTATGAGGGAGATATTCACTTTTGAAGTTGGGTTGTCTAGATAAGGAAATTTAGAACCGGATTTTTGAAGGGTACTATGGTATTTTCACTTTCCAATTAATTTATTTTGATTTTGGTAATTATTTAGGGGTCTAAACTGAATTGGGTCAGTTTATGCACTCAAAGATTTCACTCTAGGGTTTTAGAGAGAAGAACTCAAGAGAAAAGAGAAGACGAAAGTCAAGATTTGTCGACTTCGTGAATAATTAATTGAGGATTTCGTCAAGGATTTGATCCTACGAGGTATGTGACACTTTCATAATATTGGGTTCGTTCCCCGACGTGCCAAATATGTTTATTTCTGCGTGAAGTCATCTTAAAAAGATTGGAACTTTGAATGTTCTTGATGTATTTCTTGAATTGCTTTCGTTCTTGAATTTGAGTTGAGATTGAGGAGTTTCTTGAGGTTATAGTGTTGTTTCCTTGAGTTGTTTGAGTTAGATTCTTGTGTATACATACTGGGTATCTGAATCTAAAGAGAATTGGAGAAAAACAAACGAGTTTAGGCGAATTGCCGTTAGAAAATGAAGAAGGAAAAAGTTGGGCGAATCTGGGTAACACGTCCACGTCACGGACCTATTCCTCAGGATAGGATATTTTCTCTCCGCGTCTCGGATCGGTTACGGGACCCTTCTGCCTCAAAATTTATTTCGCGACCAAATATTTAAATGCTTCTCCGTGTCGCGGACTTGCTTCCAGACATTGATTTCATGATCGTTTCTCAAGTTTAACTATCTAAAACACTTATAAACATCATTAGATCTTTCCTATCACAAATCACAATACTTGAATCAATAAATTCAAATTCAAGGAAAGTTAAGAGCCAAGTCAAGGAAAGTTCATTTTTTTTACAAATGTTGTAACTTTGTTTTAAGACCTGAGTTTTGAGTTGAGTGAAGAGTAAAGATTGTAGTTCATTTCTGCAAAAGAGTATATCGGGACTATGTATTCCCAAAGACTAAAAAAATTTCACATTTAAACAGGAAAGGAAACTGAGATTTCCCAAAGGGCCTTTGAGCTAGTTTTCAGTAAAGAGTAAATGCTTTCACAGTTAAGCAAGAGAGGAATCATTAATTTCCAAGAGAGCCTCCTGGCTAGTTTTTGAGTAATATCTCAAACCATAGAGTTATGATTTTAAACATATGAGCTAGTATATTTTGGGAGTAGTATTGAGGACTGATATAGGGGAGAGTTCAGACAACTCCCTGCCGCCATAAACCCTGTAGCCACCATGGCTAGAAAAGGGTCATACTTTTTCGATGATTCCTTAGTGATTTTTAGAATAGACTAGTGGATCCACTTAGTAGTCAAGTTCTATACCCTCGGCAAGGTATAGGATGACCCTGACAGCGTGAGCCAAAACAATGTCTCATCACAATAGCTCTTAAGTGATGGTTTTCGGTTCGAGAAACTCCCACATAAGTGTTTTGTATTATGATATGCATAGAGTTACTTGTATTTTTATATACATCCAGATTTTATATTGTATCTTTTCATACATACACAGTTACTATTATATTTCGATATACACAGAGTTGATATCCATGTTTTAAAGCGTTCTTTATAATGCACGTATTTATATTGCTTTATATTGAAATGAGTTCTGTTCAGTTTGAGTTGAGTTGAGAACAAGTTTGTTCTTTCAGTTTCTTTCAAGTTTATGTCTTGTTTTAGAATTACCCTCATTGCTCGTACATTCAATGTACTGATGCCAGTTGGCCTGCATCTTTTATGATGCAGATATAGGTAACGAGGATCCGCATCCAGCACCATTGATTCTAGTTGAGATTTAGAGTTGTTGGTGAGCGTTCTTGATTCCGGAGGATCCCCTGTTTGTTTCTTTCTATATTTTAGTTTATTAGGATGTCCTGGGTCTTTGTCCCGACATCCATCCCAGTTATTAGAGGCTTCATAGACAGTTGTTGATGGTAGTTCTTGAGTCTTTCCATTCCTATTTTGATTATTGATGCTTGAGTGCCATTTTGGATAGTGAATGTTCTTTATACATTCTAAGTTATCTATTGGGCAGTTCAGTTTAAATTTTAAAGTATTTTATCATGATAAACTCTTCCGCTAAGAGTTAAGCCAGGCCAAGGCTTTTCTTGGGGCAGGTAATGGTTCTCGAGTGTCAGTCCCGCCCACGATGTAGGCTCTGGGCGTGACAAACTTCGTTTCTGAGCATAGAGTTCAAGAGTCCTAAGGAGTTTATGAAGTCGTCTCTGTTAAGTCCTAGTTATCGGTGTAAAGCATGCTACATCTATAATTACGAGGCTGCGACACTTAGGAACTATCTCACTTCTTTCATACTCATATCGTGTGATAGAGTGTATCTCTATAAAGTTTCTTTCTAACTCTTGCTTGCATGTGTCTTTCAGATCATGCTTCCACGAAGAGCTGTCAGGGTTCGTCCCGCTAGAAGGAATGTTCAACCACAGGAACAAGGGGTATCCAATGCACTCGTAGTGCAACCCCAAGGAGAGATTACCAATGTTGAATTCCGTAAAGCTATCCGGATGCTTTATCAAGTTGTGACCAATCAAGTTAGATAGAGAGAGAATTCACAGTAAGGGGCTGATACTTTAAGTATCCATGAGTTCTTAACGATGAATCCTACAAGCTTCACTGGTTCAAGTGTCACGGAGGATCAAGAAAACTTTGTTGAAGAACTTCAGAAGGTCTTTGAGATGATGCATGTTGCCGATGCTGAGAGGGTGTAACTAGCTGCATACCAAATGAAGGGTGTCGCTATAATCTGGTTTGATCAATGGAAGAAAAATCAAGCTGAGGGGGCACTACTTGTGAGTTGGGCTTGTTTTGAGGAGGCCTTCTTGGGACTTTTCTTTCCCTAAGAACTGAGAGAGGAAAAGGTACGAGAGTTCCTCACACTTAAGCGGGATTCGTTGAGTGTTCTTAAGTATAGTCTGAAGTTCACGCAAATTTCACACTATGCTTCCGAGATGGTTGCTGACATGAGAGGTAGGATGAGTTTGTTTGTTGCTGGGTTGTCTCATCTGTCTAGTAGGGAAGACATGACAACTATGCTGATAGAAGATATGGACATAGCAAGACTGATGATCCATGTACAACAGGTTGAGGATGAGGAGCTGAAAGATAGAGAGGAGTTTTGAAATAAGAGAGCTAAGACAGGGAATGAGTCCGGGCAACAAAAGAGTAATGCCAACCGGTCATCTTTCCAACAGAAGCAAAAGGGACCTGCTCCATTATCTGCTAGTGCACCTGCACCAAGAAACAAAGGTGAGTACAATAGTCAGAAATCACATAATTTTAGGGCTAGACCTGCCCATTCTCAAGATAGTATGGAACATGGGGGTAGTAAGCCTCATGCATGTGGTAAGTGTGGTAGAAGCCACTCAGGGATGTGTCGTGATGGATCCTCTGGTTGCTTCAAGTGTGGCTAGAATGGTCATTTTATGAGAGAATGTCCAAAGAACATGCAGAGAAATGGTAATGGGGGCAATAGAGCCTAATCATCTTCAGTTGCTCCACCAGACAAAGCTGCATCTATAGGAGCTACTTTAGGGGCAGGCGGAGGAGGCAACCATCTTTATACTATCATTAGTCACCAAGAGCAAGAGGATTCACCAGATGGTTTCACTAGTATGATCCAAGTCTTTATCTTTGATGTTTATGCTTTGCTAGATCCATGAGCGAGTTTATCCTTTGAAATCCCTTATGTCGCGATGAATTTTGACGGTCTTCCTGCGAAACTTAGAGAGACCTTCATTGTTTCTACACCTGTTTTGTGAGTCTATTATAGCAGAGAGCGTCAACCGTGAATGTACCGTATCCATCAATCACAAGAGCATCATGCCTAATTTAGTTGAGTTAGACATGGTAGATTTTGATGTCATTATAGATATGGACTGGCTTCATGCCTAGTATGCCTCAGGTTATTGTAGAACTCGAGTTGTTAAGTTCCAGTTTCCTAATGAGCCAGTTATAGAGTGAAATAGTAGTTCAACAGTGCCTAAGAGTCATTTTATTTCATACCTTAAGAAGAGGAAGTTAGTTTCCAAAGGGTGTGTCTATCACTTAGTCCGAGTTAAAAACTCTAGTGTTAAGATATCTCCTATTCAGTCAGTTCCAGTAGTAAAACAGTTTCCAGAAGTCTTTCCAGATTATCTTCCTGGAGTCCCTCCTGAGAGAGAAATAGACTTCGATATAGATATTCTTCCCGATACTTTTCCTATATCTATTCCACCATATAGGATGGCCCCAGCAGAGTTGACATAGCAGTTGAAAGATCTCCTAGAGAAACGTTTCATTCGACCAAGTGTCTCACCTTGGGGGGCTCCGGTCTTGTTTGTAAGGAAGAAGGATGGTTATCTTAGAATGGGTGTAGATTACAGTCAGTTGAACAAGCTTACTATAAAAAATAAGTATCCTCTTACGAGAATTGATGAAATCTTCAATCAACTTCAGGGTGCCACTTGTTTTTCTAAGATAGTCCTCAGATGTGGCTACCATCAGTTAAGAGTAAGGGAATGTGATATTCCAAAAACAGCTTTCAGGACTTGTTATGGCCATTATGAGTATTTGGTCATGTCGTTCGGTTTAACTAATGCACCTATAGCGTTCATGGACCTTATGAATAGAGTATCCAAGCCTTATTTATCTATGTTTGTTATCGTGTTCATTGAAGACATTCTAATGTATTTGATGAATGAGGAAGATCATGCTAGTCATCTCAGAAGAATAGTTCTCCAAACTATAAATGATAGAGAGTTGTATGCCAAGTTTTCTAAGTGTGAGTTTTGGCTTGAGTCTGTGGCATTCATAGGCTACATTGGTTCCGGTGAGGAATTAGAGTTGATACCCAAAAGATAGAGGCGGTGCAGAATTGGCCTAGACCCACATCTCCAACTGATATTAGGAGTTTCTTGGGGTTGGTTGGATATTATAGAAGATTCATAGAGGGGTTCTCATCTATTTTGTGTCCTTTGACCAAGTTGACTCAGAAAATAGTGAAGTTTCAATGGTCTGAAGCTTGTAAGAAAAACTTTCAGGAATTGAAAAAGAGCTTGACTACTGCCCCAGTATTAACCTTACCAGAAGGTACGAAAGGCTTTATTGTATATTGTGATGCGTCTAGAGTTGGCTTGCGTTGTGTGTTAATGCAGAATGGCAAAGTTATAGCTTATGCCTTCAGACAGTTGAAAGTTCATGAGAAGAACTACCCAACGCATGAATTAGAGTTGGCTGCCGTAGTATTTCCTTTAGAAATATGGCGTCATTATTTTTATGGTGTTCATGTAGATGTATTTACTTATCACAAGAGTCTTCAGTATGTGTTTAGTCAAAAAGAGATTACTCTCAGACAAAGAAGGTGGTTAGAGTTACTCAAATATTATTACATGAGTATTCTTTATCACCCAGGTAATGCTAATGTTGTTGATGATGCCTTGAGTAGATTATCTATGGGTAGTACCACCCATTTTAAGGAAGAGAAGAAAGAGTTAGCAAAAGATCTGCATAGGCTTGCACGATTAGAAGTTCGACTAATGGATTCCACAGAAGGAGGAGTAGTGTTGATGAATGGGGTTGAATCATCATTAGTGTCAGAAGTGAAGGAAAAGCAAAACCAAGATCCCATTTTTCTTGAATTGAAGGAAAATGTTCATAAATAAAAATTAATGGCTTTTGAACAAGGGGGAGGTGGTGTATTGAGGTATCAAGGTAGGTTGTGTGTACTAAGGGTAGATGAACTCCAAGAGAGGATCATGGAGGAAGCACATAACTCTAGGTATTATATGCATCTGGGTTTTACAAAGATGTATCGTGACTTGAGAGAAGTGTATTGGTGGAATAGTATAACGAAAGGTATTGCTGAGTTCGTTGCTATAATCCCGAATTGTCAACAATTTAATGTAGAGCACCAAAGGCCATGTGGTATGGCTCAAAATATAGAACTTTCGTAATGGAAGTGGGAGATGATCAATATGAATTTCATCACAGGTTTACCAAGGTCTCGCAGGAAGCATGATTCTATTTGGGTGATTGTTGATAGAATGACTAAATCAGCCCACTTTTTACCGGTAAAGACTACCCATTCAGCAGAAGATTATGCTAAGTTGTATATCCAATAGGATTGGCAATGTATCTTATGAGTTAGAGCTACCACAAGAGTTAGCAATGATTCATCCGGTATTCCACATCTCTATGTTGAAAAAGTGCATGGGTGATCCTTCACTTATCATACCTACTGAAGTTATTGGTATCAAGGATATATTATCATATGAGGAAATTCCTGTTCATATTCTAGATAGCCAAGTTCGCAAGTTGAGAACTAAGAGAATAACATAAGTCAAAGTTCTTTGGAGAAATCAGTAAGTTGAGGAAGCTACTTGGGAAGCTGAGGAAGATATGAAGAAGAGATACCCACATCTCTTCGAATCCGGAGGAGTTCCAAATTAAGGTACTAATCCTTTTCTTGGCATTTAATTTAAACTAGCATGCTGTATTTACATTTTTGCTTGTTGGGTGTTTCAGGTAGATGTTAGATGTTATGCCCTTAGCCTGCTAAGATTAATCTCATTCGAGGATGAATGTTCTCAAGTGGGAGATATTTTAACACCCCGCTACTAGAAAGACTTGGAATTAGAAAGAAACTGTTTTGGAAATAATCAACTTTTGAAAGTCTAACAAAGTTAAGTTAAGTATGAGTTTTGGGTCAACTTTAAACGACCATAACTCCTATAGAATGAAGATTTAGGAGTTCTACAAGTTACCGTATAAATGATATTTGAATTATCTTTCCAAAACCGCTGAGTTTGCTCAGTTCCGAGTTTGTATGAGGGAGATATGCCCATTTGAAGTTGGGATGTCTAGATAAGGAATGACAAAACCGGATTTTTGAAGGGTACTATGGTCTTTTCACTACCCAATTAATTTATTTCGTTTTTGGCAATTACATAGGGGTCTAAACTGAATTGGGTCAGTTTACGTACCCAAAGATTTCATGCTAGGGTTTTAGAGAGAAGAGGAAACTCAAGATTGGTCGACTTTGTGAGGAATTGATTGCGGAATTCGTCTAGGATTTGATCCTACGAGATTTGTGAAACTTTCATAACGTTGGGTTCGTTCACCCATGAGTCAAACATGTTTATTTCAGTGTGAAGTCGTCCTAAAAGATTGGAAGTTTGAATGTTCTTGATGTGTGTTCTTAAATTGCTTTCGTTGTTGTATTTGGGTTGAGATTAAGGAATTTCTTGAGGTTATAGTTTTGTTTCTTTGAGTTGTTTGAGTTAGATTCTTGTGTATATATACTAGGTATCTGAATCTAAAGAGAATTTGAGAAAAAAAACCGAGTTTAGGGGAATTGGGGTTAAAAAATGAAGAAGGAAAAAGTCAAGCGAATCTAGGTATGGCGCGGACCTGTTCCTCAGGATAGGAAATTTTCTTTCCGCATCGCGGAGTGGTCACAGACCCTTCTGCCTCAAAATTTATTTCGCGACCAAATATTTAAATGCATCTCCGTGTCGCGAACTTGCTTCCAGGATCATTTCTCTTGTTTAACTATCTAAAACACTCCTAAACATCATGAGATCTTTCCTATCACAAATCACAATCCTTGAATCCATAAATTCAAATTCAAGGAAAGTTAAGAGCCAAGTCAAGAGAAGTTCATAGAGTCTTCCAAAAGTCTTTTACAAATGTTTTAACTTTGTTTCATGATCTGAGTTTTGAGTTGAGTATAGAGTAAAAATTGTAGCTCATTTCTTCAAAAGAGTATATCAGGACGTATTCCTAAAGAGTATAATGTTTTCACATTTAAACAAGAAAGGAAACTGAGATTTCCAAAAGAGTCTTTGAGCTAGTTTTTAGTAAAGAGTAAATGCTCTCACAATTTAGCAAGAGAGGAAACACTGATTTCTAAGAGAGCCTTCAGGCTAGTTTTTGAGTAATTATCTCAAACCACAGAGTTATGTCTTTAAAGATATGAGCTAGTATATTTTGGGAGTAGTATTGAGCACCGGTATGGGGGAGAGTTCAGACAACTCCCAACCCCCATAAACCAGGTAGCCACCATGGGTAGAAATGGGTCATACTTTTTAGATGATTCTTTAGTGCTTTTTAGCATAGACTAGTGGATCCACTTAGTAGTCAAGTTCTATACTCTCGGCAAGGTATAGGACGACCCTGGAAGCGTGAGGCAAAATGTTGTATCATCACAATAGCTATTAAGTGTGGTTGTCAGTTAGAGAAACTCCCACATAAGAGTTTTGTATTATTATATACACAGAGATACTTATATTTTTATATTTATGCAGAGTTTATATTCTATGTTTTCATACAAACAGAGTTACTATTGTATTTCTAAATACACAGAGTTGATATCCATGCTTTAAAGTTTTTCTTTATATTGCACTTATTTATACTATTTTATATTGAAATAAGTTCAGTTCAATTTGAGTTGAGTTGAGACCAGGTTTGTTCTTTGACATCCTTTCAATCTTATGTCTTGTTTTAGAATTCCCCTCGCATGCTCGTACATTCAATTTATTGATGCCAGTTAGCCTGCATCTTTTATGATGGTGATACAGGTAACCAGGATCAACATCCAGCGCACCGTTGATTCTAGTTGAGCTTCAAAATTGTTGGTGAGCCTCCTTACTTCCGGAGGATCCCTTTTTTATTGCTTTCAATACTTTTGTTCATTGGGGTGTTGTGGGTCTTGTCCCAACATCCATCTCAGTTATTAAAGGCTTCATAGACATTAGTTGATGTTAGTTCTTGAGTCTTTCCATTCTTGTTTTGATGATTGACACTTGAGTGCCATTTTAGCTAGTGAATGTTATTTGTACATTTAAAATTATCTATTGAGCCGGTAAGTTTACTTTTTAAAGTATTTTATCATGAGAAAGTCCTCCGCTAAGAGTTAAGCCGGGCCAAGGGTTCACTTGGGCCAGCAATGGTTCTCGAGTGCTAGTCCCGCCCAGGGTGTAGTCTCGGGGCATGGCAGAAATACACGATTCTACTAGTTTTACAAGGTTTAGGAGATCATTTGCATCAATTCAATCAAAAGTTAATCAAAGACTTGAGTCTTTCCTTTTTGAACAATGTTCAAAGTCATGCAATCTAATTCAATCAGTTAATAATAATAAGATTCTGAAAATAACAACACACATATCATACACTTTGAAAAATGGGTTATATCTACTCAAGAAACCAATTCCGAAAATAAGGTTTGAATCCAAAAATCTTTACTTGAAAATGTTACCCAATGCATTTGGAACTCATTGGTGAAAACCATTTTGAAAAAAATGAATTAAAATCATGTCACAATCATCATTTAACTTCAAAACTCAAGTTGTTGAATCATTTACCATCAAAATCTCAAGTTTTATTGTTAAAATCCATAAATGACAAAAAGGGAAATGATGTATTAGGGGTCACAAAGGCTTACCCAAATGATTTAGCACAAAAAATATCTTAAAAACAGATTCCAAAGGTTTCCCAAAACTCAAAATGGTTAAAATGGGGTAAAACCCCTAAATTATAGGCCAAAACCTGCCTATGATATCGCTTAAGATAACTCAAGTTTGCTTATGCAAACCTCGCAAAGGCTGGGGGTCTCACTTTCGCAAACCAGGCTTCACCGAAGAGGCCATCGCTAAAACAAGCCCTGATTTGCTTAAGCAAACCCTACCCAAATTGCCAGTGTCACTTTTGAGAGCCGCGAAGGCCATTTGCAAACACGAGGACTGCAAAACCAAAAACACAACCAACTTTCTAATCATCAAATGTAACATGCTATTTATTTTGAACCCCTTACACACAAACCACACATGCAAATTGACTAAACTCAACGTTCTAGACTCAATGGAACCATTGAAGCACGAATGTGATGATTCCTTGAGGTAACTTGTGAAAGTCACAAGAATTAAACATAACACCTAAAAGGCTGAATAAAGCTCGGAACCTTTGAAAATTAAAATAAGACCCTACCTAGTCCTAAAAGTATCCCCTAAATGCAACGGAAATCTAGGAATTCATATCTGAGCATCTAAACCTTGAATGTTGAATAAAGTCAACCCAATGACGAAAATTCCAAAAAATTCCAAATTATGACATCAAATCTTCAAAAATACTCCAAATCTTAAACTAACAACTCTCTTGGACCCATTTCAACATTTAAAGACTGATGGAATCGACAAAATTTCATTTTGACACTCAAAACTCTAAAAGACATCAAAATCCACTTTTAACAACTTTAGCCTTTCCAACCCCAAAAACTTACAAAATTCACAACTTTCACTTAAAGCTCGAAATCAACTTTCAAAACTCAATCAGAAATGAATCGGGGCTTATATTGATAACACTCAAATTATCCTAAAAATAAGTAAGAGAAGTTGTTGATAAAAATACAAAACTACGAGTCAGGGTTGAATCCCATAAGGAATGATATAATGATAAGAATTCAACTAGGAAATTAAGAATTCGGAACTATTCATTGTATCATGTTAAGACAATGGGTGGATGATTCCATCAAATTTACTAAAAAATGTTTTAAGTAACAAGTGTCACAATTACACGAAAATTCATAAATTCAAGCAATTAAGAAGTAATCTAGGAAGTGGGCCTTGAAATAAATATCACATAGGGGTAATTGTGTTGCTCAATAGTTCTAAGCAATCATGGATAGGTTGGGTCATCTTTAATGACACTAAACTTCTTTCAATCTCATAGTACCAATTCATAGAATCTCCTTTCGGTCTCATCTATATGACTAACAAATCAACCCATTACCATATGGAATCTCTCTTTCGAGCACATTTGGGCAAATAGATCTGAACCATAATCTCTCTTTCGAGCAAACCATAGAAATCAAACGTAAATTTCTTGCATTAAACTAATTACCCACTCCAGTTGATCTATTTCAAGCATTAATCAGATATCGAGAATAGGATAAAGTTGGCAACCTTAAACCAAGAATGAACCTCATGCTAATTAGCCTAAACCATGAATGAACAACAATAAAGTACATCAAAACACATTACCTATTACATTAAATCAACACCCAACCCATGTTTGCACTCCTCAAATAGGGGTTTTAGACACACATTTTAAAAAGTAAATAAATTATACCTATCATGATAGTAGCCATGGATGTGATGAAATTAAGCAATTATAATCAACAACCACTTTGATTTCTACTTCAAATTGTCAATTTTAAAAGTGAAATGGTAAACCCCAAATCTAAAAGTGTTATTCACAAGGTAAAAACTCTCACACAAAACTCTCAATGACAAAAACTACAATTCAAAATAGTTCTCTTCAAAAATCTGTAAAACAAATTCTCTCTTTTCTCTCTCCTTTGGGCTATTTATATTTGGCGCAAAATTCACTATGTGACCAACTCAACGTTATTACTCGGGCTTGTCAAACAAGATTTGTAGATTGTCATTTGTGCCTTAGCTCGCCTTTCATCGAGTCTGCCTTTCACATTCGGCAGATCATCGACTACCACCTTTGTTCACCTTTTAAGCCTTCATTTTTCATCAAAGACCTTCCTCCTTTGGCTATGATCATATTGTTAGCCCTTCATATTCTGTGATTCTGCATTTCACCTTTTAGGTCTCTGACTTGCCTTGAACATAATTAATTGTGAGCATTGTCACTTTGGGCGAGGTTAGGACATTTGGGAGATTCTCCCTTTTGGTTATGCAACTGCTGGTGTGGATTTTATACTTTTTTTCAATGTTTTTGGTCTTTCTTTAATGTATTCATCCTTGCCTTGTCCTTTAGCTTTTATAGCTACAAATCATCAAGTTATCATCACAATAGGAAATAATTAGGCATTGAAGACACTAATTATTGAACTAAAAGGCCTCTAATGAGTGTAAATCTACTACTCATTAACACCCCCAACTTAAAATTTTCTTTTCCCCAAGTAAATCAAGAATACAATAAGTTCAACAATGGTGTCTACAACAGTTCTCAATGAGAGCTAACATGAAAGTGCCACTAGAGGTCTGATATCAAGCAAATGCAATACTAAATTATGATAAGAAAGCTTCAAATGATGACTAGAGGGTATCAATCCAAGTTCAAGCTCACTATTGCTTCTTTTCTAGTGCAAAACCATGTTTCAACATATGAATTCAAGTGCCCTCACATTAAGAACTATTCTATGCTCTCAGAAAGGAAATCAATAAAGAAGTTAGGAATCAATACAATTCTCACTCTTTGAAAGAGAAATACATGCAAGCTTCATCCCATAGGTTTGTCAATATTTTCCAATCATCACACAACATAATTCATGCAAGATCTCAAAGGTCTTTTAGGCTTGTAATGGGGCTGAAGGTAAAGGTATAGTCAATTTGGTTTAGTAACTTCACATTTTCAAAGTATTGTTGCACTCATCCTTACCTCTTCTCAAGTTCTTTCCATTTTTTCACTTGGAGACTCAGACCTCAATTTTTCATTCAATTTATTGGACACTTCTTTTATTTTATCACACTTTCTTCTTTTTCATTTCAATTTGCCAACTTTTACCAACAAAATTCAAAGTTGTGTCTCACTTTTTCTTTCTTTTCCTTCCACTTCGCTTTCTTTCCTCCTTCTGTTCCACACTCCCAACTTCGTCTTTTGACCTCATTCAAACAAATCAATGCTTAGAAAATGATTTATGGGTGAGAAATTAAGGACAATTTAGCTCAAGTGGTTTCAACAAGGTTGACAACAAATGGTTTAGGCTCAAATGGTGCAAAGATGGCTACACACACTAACAAGATAGTCACAAAACGTATGAACATTTTGGATTTTCTCTCAAAATTTATGTCAAAGATCATTTTTTGCGTTAAGAAATGCTAGACAATTGGACTAACAAGAAAAATATTAGGATTCAACAAGCATGATTTCAAGTAAAACCTCACCACATAAGGCACTTCCATTTTTTTTATTTGGCACAGCTCTATAAGATCAAAAGTTTATGTGCGATGTTCATTGCAAGACTCGCATCAAAATATAACAGTTAACACAAGAATTAAAAAGATCATTTAAGAGTTGAGCCACACCAATTTCTTGTTGCAATCACTAGCACTAAACACATTTCTCATCATGAGTACTATCCAAAATATATGTATTGAAGACAATCGATCCTCGAACATCAATAACGAAGACTCAAGCATTCTCAATCATTTCAAACCTCTAAAATCATGTGGCAAAGGATAGAGAGGGATACAAAATGAATCAAAACCAATAACTATCATAACAAAAATCAAAGTACCAAAATACTACTAATGTTTCAAAATAAAACTGAAAATAAGAACTTACAATAAAAAGGGGAATATTAGCACAACTGCCCTCACCCCACCAAAACAAAATCACTAGTGCGCTCAATGCAATGTAATGTAAAAATGGGAGGAGAGTGATATAAAGGTCCCCCTGATAGTCTATTCTTGTGAAGTTCTCGGATCTGGAGTGTCGGCGGGTGTACAACATACTCTTGGGCATTAGTGCTTGAAAAGTAGGAGTAGGAGTTGGCATTGTAGCACCAACCGAGGCATTTCTGTCCGACACATCTAAAGGAGGAATAGTAGGGTCTGATGATTCCCCACTAGTAGTGACAATGGAGGTCTCTACACGATATATGTCCATCATAGACAACACCGTCATCTCTTGAATAACTTGTAGGTCCATCAAAGTCTCAACAGTATGTCGTTCGTCTTCATGTAAAAAACTTATCTTTATCCATCCCCTCGGTTGAATCAACATCAGTCTTATCCTCAACTCTTTCATCAACACAAATATCTTTAATAGTATAAGGTTGGTCAGTTATAACTCTCAAAACACTCCTAAAAACTAATTGAAAGAGTGAGCGGTCGTCGTCAATAAAATACCCAAATAAGAGTCGGGGTTGAATCCCACAAGAAATGGTATACGGTTAAGAATTTAATTAGAGATTTAACAAGAAATTAATTATAATGAAGTTGAAGTAACAAATGGGTGGAGAATTCCACCAACTTTAACAAAACTAATTCAGACACCCAATTAAAAATATTAACAATCAACGATTCATGAAACTAATGGACTCTAGGGGTGTGGAGATGGAATGGTGATTTTACTTGGGGTATTGTAGAATTGCTCATTACAACTATTAATCACAAATAAGCTAGGTCATCATAATTGATGTTAATCTTCTTTTGATCTCAAAACATCCTTGCATAGAATCTCTTATCTGTCTCATCTATATGACATTAAAAAAACCCAAAACTTTAGATCTACGATCAAGTAACCTAAACTACAGCTATTGAATAGATTACCAACGTATATTGGTCTCTTTCAAGCCCTATTACAATATCGAAACTAGAATTAAGTTTGCCACCTTAATTTATTAAATAATCACTCGGCAATCAGTCAAATCTATGATTAACAACCATAAAACAGAGCATTTCAACAAATCCACTAAATTAATACACACCCAACCCCATAATCACACCCTAAGAGTTTGGTATTTTAGCCACACATTGCAGAGTGTAACTAGATTATACCTTGAAAGAAATTAGCCATGGGTAGCATTCAATTGAGTATTTAATAACTGACCCACTTCAAATTCAACCTCAATTTGCCAAATTCAAGTTCATAAAATTGAAAACTTCCATAATAAAAGTTTTCTTGCTCAAAGTAAGAAGTTTCTCTCTCTAAAATGTTCAAAATATATCTCACTTTTTTTACACTCTCTTTCTCTCTCCTCTGGGTTATTTATAGTTTCCGAAAAGTTTGACCAAAAATTAACTTCGCTTCTCATTCGGCGGCGTTGGTTGAGTTTACTGACTTCATTCGACGAATCGTCCATCTTTCTTTGGTTCCCCTTGTTTTTGCTTCATGCTTTAGGTGTTTCAGCCTTATTCGGCGATCCCGTTTGAATTCACTTTTGTCAACTTGGAAAATTGCCAATTTCCACCTCGTATCACCTATTGGACAATCAATTTATCTAGTAGCACTATTAGATTCGGTGATATCTTCTCACTACACCTTTTGTCCTTTGGCAGATTGCCATTCTTGCCTCATCTCACTATTTTACTTTGAGAATTAACTCCATGTACAGTCAACTTAGTCAGTCTCAGGTTTATTTTGTGACTCGCCCTTCTCTTTAGGCGATCAACGATGTGTAGTTTGCACACTTTTTTGGATATTTGGCCATTCTTTTAAAAATCAATCCTTGTCTTCTCCAATTTCCTTCATAGCTACAAATCATCAATATTTAATCATAATACGACAATATTATACATTTAGGACACCAATTATTAAGCTAAATGGACCTTAAATGAGTGCAAATCTACCACATGTCAACACCCCCAACTTAAACTTTTGTTTGTCCTCAAGTAAATTAAGAACACAAAAATCTCAATAATGGGGTCTACAATAGTACTCAATTAGAGATAACATGCAAGTGTTATAGCATGACTACTCTCAAAAACATTTTACCCTAAATCATGATCAAAAAGCTTCAAATGATATTAGTCAGTGTCAACAGACAAGCTCAAGCTCACTTTAGCTTCTTGTCTAATGCAAGAACATGTTTCAACAAATGCATTGAAGTGACTTCACAACAAGAAAGATTACATGCTCTCACAAAGCATATTCAACAAAGATGTACGGAATCAATGCAACTCTCACTCTCTCAAAAGAAAAATACATGCAAGCTTTGTCCCATAGATTGGCCCATATTGTTCAATCATCACATAAACTATTTCATGCAAGATATCAATGGTCTTTTAGGCTCGTAATGGGGCTAAGGGTTAAGGTTAGGCATGTAATGCGGATGAGGGTTAAAGTTAGGCTTGTAATGGGGCTAAGGGTTAAGGTATGTTAATTTGGATAGGTAACTTTACTTTTCCAAAGCATTATTGCAATCATCATTATCTCTTCACAAGTTTTTTCCTTCTTTTTCGTTTGAGAACTCAAACTTTGACTTGCCACTCACTTTATTTCGAATCCTCTTTATTTAATTCAATTCTCTTTTCCATTTCATTTCTCAAAAGCATCTTCATCACAACAAATGTTTTTTTAAAGGAATGGTTCCTTCTTTTTGTAACAACTTTTAAAGATGGGTCTCATATGATCTTTATTTGACCTTCACTTGGCTTTCATTCTTCCTTCCTTCCTTTCCACACCCCCAAATTAGCCTTTTGGCCTGAGTTGTCTATCTAAACATAATAATTCTTTGAAAAAGAGTTTTTGGTGAGAAGGTATGAATAATTTAGGTCAAGAGGATCTTGTTTTGGTTTTTGCCAACAAATAGGTTAGGCTTAAATGGTGGAAAAAAGGATGCACATCCTCACAAGGTAGTCACAAACCCTCTTCGAATTGTTGCCCAAGATCATGTCTCACTTCCACCGAGATTTAAATAATTTGTACTAACAAGGCAAATTCTAGGATTCCACGTACATGTTTTCACGTAAAACCTCACCCCACATGGCACTTCGAGATACACTCATTTAGCACATTCCAAAAAGATCAAAAGCGTACGTGTGATGTTCATGGCAAGGATCATATCAAAATTCAGTTAGTAAGCAAAATATTCAATGAGATCACTCAAAAGTTTAAGCACGTCAATTTCATTCTCACAACACCAACATTATATATCATGCTCATCATGAGTACTATTCAAGACGTCGATATTGAACACAATCGATCCGCAAATTATTATCAATGAAAACTTCAAGAATTTCACAATTTCAAACTTTTAGCCGTTACAAACTAATAAGAGAGAATGAAATACAAAAGACACATTTTAACCAAAAGAGCATTAATGAACTAAATAGGGGAGATATTAGCCTAGAGGCCCTTACCCCACCCAAAAAGGAAAGCGCAATGTCCTCAATGCACATAAATATCATAAAGAGATGAGGATAAAAACACTTCATAAGCATTCACTAGGATTGACATACACCGACTTGTTCGGTGAATCGTTCAGTGAGATTAGATCACTTATGGGTCCTGTGGTTTGGGAAAATATATCTTGCACTTTGGTGCAGTTCACCGTATTCGCCCAATGCACTTGGGTGAATCGTTGTTTTTTCCCTGGATATTGCCGAATTTACTAGTGGGTTTCTCATTTTTCATGCCTGATTAGGCAAACCCTACTGAGTTCGCCCAATGGCATCGGTTCATCACCTAATAAGTGATGCTCATCGTCGAAATAGGTAGTACGCATCTAAAGTTGAGCCCTCTGTTAGACAAACTCTTTGGAGCCTTCACTTACTATTCTCACCAGATTGTCGAGTTGCCTTCTCCATCACCCATCGTTGTGCAAAATACCTGCTCATTGTGACACCCACATTATTGAAAACAACTATCACTTGGGATGCCTCCCAAGAAGCTCCTAATTTAACATCCCGTTATGACGTGGATATGTTCTTCAAATATCATCTATATACACCACTTCAACAATCCGCACATCATGATCTTCTCCAAAGTATACCTTCAACCTTCGTCCATTAGCTTTGAATCTCACCCCCTTTGCATCTTCAATTTTAATCGATCCATTTCCATACACTCGTGTGATAGTGTTCGACATGTAAACTTGGATCAAAGCTTGCCTGTTAAGAGTTGCATCCTTGAATTGAAGAGTAGGACTAACTCCCTACTCAAAACTCACAAGGTAAAATCTTAGAATCATGCCATCATTTAACCTTATCCTTTTATTGGGTGGAGCTTTCGTAGGCTTGCAATTGAAATTCATTCAGCTCAAGCATTTGGTGCACCCGATCTCCGCAGGTTACATCCCAATTCAGATTTATCTTCTTCAAGACCCATAAAGTTTTGTGATCTAATTCTACCGGAAGATGACAAGCTTTCCCAAACACTAACTTATAGGGAGACATACCAATGAAAGATTTGAATGTCGTACGGTAAGCCCATAGTGCATCATCAAGCTTGTTAGACCAATCAGTACGATTGACATTCATAGTTTTTGCCTAGATGCTCTTTATCTCTTGATTATACACATCAATTTGTCCGTTTTATTGGGCGTGGTATAGTGTTGCTACCTTATGCTTGACCTCATATTTTGAGTGGAGGACTACAAATTGAAGGTTACAAAAATGTGATCCGCCATCCCTTATAATGGCCCTTGGGGTAGCAAACCTTATGAAGATATTCTTTTTGAGAAACTTTGTGATACTTCATGCTTCATTGTTTGGTAATGCCATTGCTTCCACTCATTTGGAGACATAGTCAACTTCTACACAGATGTACTTGTTCCCAAAGTACTAGGTAAAGGACCCATGAAATCAATTCCCCAAACGTCAAACAATTCAATCTCAAGGATTTTCGGAAGTGGTAGTTCATGTCTCCTAGATATACTCCCTTGTATTTGACATTGGACACAACACTTGCAAAATGCATGAGCAACCTTAAACATCATAGGACAAAATAGCCACATTGCAAAACTTTGGTGGTTGTACGAATTCCCCCATGCTGACCATCAACAGGCGAGGCATGACATATCTCAAAAATTTCATTCACTTCCAATTCCGGCACACAACGCCGAATGATGTTATCAACACACTATCAAAAAAATTAAGGTTCATCCCATATATACTTCTTCACATCAAATAGGAATTTCCTCTTTTGATGACTACTCAAATCATCAGGAAATATCCCGCACATAATAACATTAGCGAAATCAGCATACCAAGGAACAGATGGTTTAGAAATTACCATTATTGATTCATTCAGGAAGGCATCATCATTTCATTTCTCTTTAGCTACTCTAACATCCTCTGCCAACCTTGAAAGATGGTCAGCTACTTGGTTTTCACACCCCTTCCTATCTTACACTTTAAAGTCAAATTCTCGAAGGAGTAACACCCATCGGATCAACCTTGGCTTAGCCTCTTTCTTTTCCATTAGGTACCTTAAAGTTGCCTGATCTATGTGTACAACCACTTTGGTACCCAAAAACTATGCTAAAAAATTCTCAAACTCATAGACCACAACGAACAACTCATATTCCATTACGGTGTATTTCTTTTGAGCACAATTTAGTATTTTGCTAGCATAATAGACAGGAGGGAAGAACTTGTTTTTGCATTACCCAGGAACAACAACAAAATCCAAGCCACTAGCATCACACATCATTTGGGAGATTCCAATCGGGTGCACTAATTATGGGAGCTGAGATCAATTTCTCCTTGAGTATTTTGAAAGCCATCATACAAGAATTATCGAAAAACAAAAGTTCTCTCTTTCTCAATAAGTTTACACAATGGAATGATACTCTTGGTGAAATCATTAATGAACAACCTATAGAACCTGACATGACCAAGAAACCTCCTCACGACTTTTACCGAAATAGGGGAGGTAATTTTTTGATCACTTGAATTTTGGCTTGATCAACTTCAATATCATCCCCGAAAATTTTGCACCCAAGCACAATTCCCTCTTTCAGCATAAAGTGGCATTTTCCCGAATTAAGGACCAACTGATTCAACACATCTTTTCAACACCATCTCCAAATAAACATTCCTCAAAAGAATACCCAATGACACAAAAATCATATATGAACACTTAAATGGAGTCCTCTATCATATATACAAAGATTGATAGCATATATCGTTGAAAGAACAAAAATTTGTCAACTTCCACTAGCACATAACAGACCAGACGCACCGGTCTCTTTATAGAATGATCAGCCATTAATAGTCTCATGTTTGTTGGTTTTGGTTTATCAAGCCCAAGCTTATTAAATATCATCAATGGAATCAAATTTATACATGCAACAACCTCACATAATTTTTTTTGCAAAAGTACGCATACCAATGCTGAATGGGATAGTGAAAGCTCCCGGATCATCTCTCTTGAGGACATCATTTATTACCATTACCTCCCCACATGTTTACGACATTTCAATTGTTTCACAGTATATTACCCTTTTATTTTTCACCAACTCCTTCATTTATTTGGAATAGCTCGACATTTTGGTCAAGGTATCCACTATGGGAATATTCACTTTCAAATCCTTCACTATTGCCACAAACTTTTGGAGTTTTGCATCGTTATTTTTCTTTCTCAATCTTTGAGGAAATGGAGGTTTGGTATTGATTAGAGACAATGTAGATGAAGACTCAACACGACACCTTTTTATATTTGTCTTTGGCTCCTCTTTCGCTTATTTTTCTTGAGCTTTATCCAGTTCCTTAGGGGATTTGTGATAGGAAATCACCTCTTGAGCATTCACTTTGTCGTGCCTTATGATTTCTTGCAATGCCTTTCCACTTCTAGTAATGCTGGATGAAACTAGGAGAGAGTTTCGTTGATTCAACTTTGCATTAAATGAAACACTCTTATAAGGATCAGCATACACTAGAGCGGTTAGTTGTCTCATATTTTCTAAAAGTAACTTGATGGAAGATGCATGCGAAACCATGGTGGTGGATAAAATCGAAACGTCACTCTTCAATCCTTGCAAAATCATATGTGACCCCTCCACTTTGTTCAAGATTTTTGTCAACAAATCATCGATTTGAGTTTTCCTTGGTTCATGTGGAATGAAAGAATGATCATATCTAGCATCTTTACATTATCTTCCGAAATATTTCTCATCAAGTCGGTTAGCCCAACCTTGATTTTCAACTAGCTTTAGATGACTTGGCAGAAAACCCTATGATTTTCCACCTCTCATGTATACCTTTTCATCGTACCCACACTGGGATATTGCATTTGTTGAGTTTGCTCAGCCTCTAATAGTGTCCTCAAATACTTATTGTCTCAATATCTGATGAAAACTCTTAAGTTTCAGGTATTTAATGTTTTATTGAAAGCATGGATACTTAGGCGCAAAAAGGAACAAAAAGGCTGAAAGTAACGAAGAAGCTGAAGCCTGAGCATCGCCAAGCACACTTGGTTATTCGCCGAAGGGATTCACTCTGCCGTTTGTTCCAGTGCGCGAAGCCCTGAAGAAGAAGGATCAAAAGGCGATGAAAGGAGTAGTGGGCGCATTGCCGAATATTTCCGCGAAGTAGTATTATACCGGCCAATGGTCTAGAATGTGAAGATGCTGAAGGAAAACACAAAACGGCGATGAAATAGAAGAAGGGCGAGTCGCCGAGTCATTCGGTGACATCGACTAACCTCGCTGAAAGATCTGCCAGCACTATTTTCTGAAGTCTAAAATTACTAAACTTATTATTAATTTTAGAAGAGTCGAACATTTATTTTAATTTCTAGAATAGAATAGTACTTTTTGGGTTTTGTGGGAGACTTGAAGAAAGAAGGATTTCATCTTCCCCAAGTTGGAAGTAGGTCTTCTCTATTCTTCTTCCTTTTCTTAAATCAATGTTTAATTTCTTATACGCATTTGATTTTAGTATCATTTTAGGTGTATTTTGTTATTTCTTGATGTATGGCACAAAACCACCATTCTTGGGTTGTGATTTAGCAAATATGTGTTGATATTGTTGTTGGGTCTTGCTTGCTGATAGGTTAGATGTATTTTAATGGTGATTTCACCTAGTGGATTTGGGTTAATTTAATGGGTTTGTAGTTACAAATACAAAACAACCCATGTGTTTTCGGCTTTCCCAAGAGGGAGATCACGAAACCAAGACCATTAGACTGATGGCCTAAGGAGTGGGTCGACATGAGGTTCAGCCCGAGAGGGTGAACCCTAGTCCCATATGCTAACACTCAGCTTGAGAGAGTGATTGGGGTAAGGCATAGGCTGGTCTTCACGTATCAAGCGGGTGTCCGATAGGAACCTATTTGAAATGGGAAAAGTTGCTCAAGAGGGAACTTATTTCCATCTAAATATTAGCCTAGTCACTATTATCTTGTAAATTTCCTATAGAAAGAATGTACCCAACGATTTATTTTACTTGTATTGCGGTCACACCCCAAGAACTTTCTCCCATACTTGATTTTCTTGTTTACTTTTCCTGTATTTACTACTTGTGACAAAACCCCCAATTGATAGTTGACACTTTTGTGTCACCCCCATTGATTTACAATGTTTTTGTTCGTTAGTGTCTTTAACTACGGCTAATTAGAACTAAATTTTATTTTTCTATTAATTCTCAAAATGACTCCCATGGGACACGACCCCAACCTTTAGTTGGGTTACTATATTATCAACGATCATAGACACTCGTACCGTAGGTTAGTGTCGTTGGTCACGATAAGCAACAAAATGGAACCGCTGTCGGGGAGGTATATACCCCTTCTTGATCGGTCGCGTAACGAAGACCACTAGACTGATGGCCTAAGGAGTGGATCGACATGAGGTTTAGACTGAGAGGGTGACCCTAGTCCCATATCCTAAAACTTAGCTAGAAACAGTGAGTGTGCTAAGGCGTACGCTAGACTTTATGCAGTAAGTGGGTGTGTGAGAGGAACCCATTTGAAACGGGGTAAGTTGCTCGAGAGAGAACTTATTTCCATCTAACGCTTAGCTTAGTCACTATTATCTTGTAAATTTCCTATTGAAAACATGTACGCGATGATTTATCTCAACCTGTATTGCAGTCACACCCCAAGAACTTTCTCCCATACTTGATTTTCTTGTTTACTTTTGCTGTATTTACTACTTGTGACAATACCCCCAACTGATAGTTGACACTTTTGTGTCACCCCCTTTAATTTACAACGTTTTTGTTCATTAATGCCTTTAGCTATAACTAATTAGAACTGAATTTTATTTTTCTATTAATTTTCAAAACCACTCCCATGGGACCGACACCAACCTTTAGTTGTGTTAACATATTATCGATGATCGTAAACACTCGTACCTACGTTGCTCAAAATAAGCATGAAAATGGCACCGCTGCCGGAGAGGTATATAATACCTCTTGAGCGGTCGCGAAACCAAGACTACTAGACTGAAGGCCTAAGGAGTGGGCGACACAAGGTTCAGCCCGAGAGGTGAACCCTAGTTCCATATCCTAACACACACCTCGAAAGAGTGAGTGGGGTAAGGCATAGATTGGTCTTCATCCGGCAAGTGGGTGTCCGAGAGGAACCCATTTGAAATGGGGTAAGTTGCCCGAAAGGGAACTTATTTCCATCTAAAGCTTAGTCTAGTCACTATTATCTTGTAAATTTCCTATCGAAAGCATGTACCCAAAGATTTATCTCCACTTGTATTGCGGTCACATCCCAAGAACTTTCTCCCATACTTGATTTTCTTGTTTACCTTTACTGTATTTACCACTTCTGACAAAACCCCCAATTAATAGTTGAGACTTTTGTTTCACCCTCATTAATTTACAATGTGTTTCTTCGTTAATGTCTTTAGCTACGACTAATTAGAATTTAATTTAATTTTTCTATTAATTTTCAAAACAACTGCCTTGGGACACGACTCCAACCTTTAGTTGGTTACTATATTATCGATGATTGTAGACACTCGTACCATAGGTTAGTATCGTTGGTCATGATAAGCATCAAAATAGCGCCACTGCCGTGGGGGTTATATACCCCCTGTTGAGCGGTTGCGAAACAAAGACTACTAGATTGATGGGCTAAAGAATGGGTCGACATGAGGTTCAACTCGGGAGGGTAAACCCTAATCCAATATCCTAACACTCAGTTAGAGAGAGTGAGTGGGGTAAGGGGTAGGCTAGTCTTTATGTGGCAAGTGGGTGTCCGATAGGAACCCATTCTAAACGGGGTAAGTTGCCTGAGAGGGAACTTATTTCCATCTAAAGCTTAGCCCAGTTACTATTATCTAGTAAATTTCCTATCGAAAGCATGTACCCAACGATTTATCTAATCTTATATTGTGGTCATAATCCAAGAACTTTCTCCCATACTTGATTTTCTTTTTTGCTTTTGCTGTTTTTACTACTTTTGACAAAAACCCCAATTGATAGTTTACACTTTTGTGTCACCCCATTTAATTTACAATGTTTCTTTTCGTTAATGTCTTTAGCTACGACAAATTAGAACTAAATTTTATTTTTCTATTAATTATCAAAACCACTCCCTTGGGACACGACCCCAAGCTTAAGGTGGGTTTCTGTATTATCGATGATCGTAGACACTCGTACCGTAGGTTAGTGTAATTTTTCACGATAAGCATCAAAATGGTGCCGTAGCCGGGGAGGTATATACCGCACTTGACTGTTCGCGAAATGAAGACCACTAGACTGATGGCCTAAAAAGTGGGTCGACATGAGGTTCATGCCCGAGAGGCTGAATCCTAGTCCCATATCCTAATACTCAGCTAGAGAGAGTAAGTTAGGTAAGGCATAGGCTAGTCTTCATGTAGCAAGTGGGTGTCCGAGAGGAACCCAATTGAAACGAGGTAAGTTGCCTGAGAGGGAACTTATTTCCATCTAAAGCTTAGCCTATTCATTATTATTTTGTAAATTTCCTACCGAAAGCATGTACCCAATGATTTATCTCTACTTGTATTTCGGTCACACCCCAAGATCTTTCTCCCATACTTGATTTTCTTGTTTGCTTTTGCTGTATTTACTACTTGGGACAAAACTCCCAATTGACAGTTGACACTTTTGTGTCACCCCCTTTAATTTACAACAGTTTTGTTCATTAATGTCTTTAGCTATGAGTAATTAGAACTAAATTTTATTTTTTTATTAATTTTCAAAACCACTCCAATGGGACACGACGCCAACCTTTAGTTGGGTTACTATATTATCTACGATCTTAGACACTCGTACCGTAGGTTAGTGTCGTTGGTCACGATAAGCATCAAAATGACGCCATTGCCGGGGAGATGTATGACCCTTCTTGAGCGGTCGCGAAATCAAGACTACTAGACTGATGGCCTAAGGATTGGGTCGACATGAGGTTCAGCCCTAGGGTGAACCCTAGTCCCATATCCTAAAACTCAGCTCGAGAGAGTAAATGGGGTAAGGCGTAGGCTAGTCTTCATATAGCAAGTGGCTGTCCGAGAGGAACCCAATTGAAATGGGGTAAGTTGCCCGAGGGGGAACTTATTTCCATCTAAAGTTTAGTGTAGTCACTATTGTCTTATAAATTTCCTATCGAAAGCATGTACCCAAAGATTTGTCTCAACTTGTATTGCTGTCACACCCTAAGAACATTCTCCCATACTTGATTTTCTTGTTTACTTTTACTGTGTTTACTACTTGTGACAAAACCCCCAATTGATAGTTGACACTTTTGTGTCACCCCCTTTAATTTACAATGTTTTTGTTCGTTAATATATTTAGCTACGACTAATTAGAACTAAATTTTATTTTTCTATTAATTCTCAAAACCACTCCCTTAGTACACGATCCCAACCTTTAGTGGGGTTACTATATTATCAACGATCTTAGACACTCGTACCGTAGGTTAGTGTCATTGGTTATGATAAGCATCAAAATGGCACCGATCGTGCACTCGTTAAAAAGACTTCTAAACGAAAGAATTATCAATGCATGCAAGACACTAATCAAGAATTGCTTAGTTATTATTCATACTTTGTTTATCGCTTATGGTCCCCACAACCTTAGTTATGAAAGTTAGCTACTCATTATCTCAAAAAACACAATCAAAATTTATCAAAATAAATATGCTTGTGTTAATCATAAAAAGTTAAGAACAATAGCTAAACTATCTTTTATTAATCACGAATAGAAATAAATAATAAAGCAGAAGAAAGAATAAACCACAATTCTCCAGCCTCTACAACGGCTCTTCCAAAGTTCCTAAGCTAAAAGAAAATTTATATTGTATTTTGTATCTTGGTTCTTGGCTTCCCCCCCTAAGAATAATTTTTCATCCCCTATTTATAGATAGAGAAAGCCTAAATAAAATAATTGAGTTCAAGACCAATTAGGAAAACAAAACCCAATTAAATTGGGTTTTGCACTGTACGCGTATTTCTGGAATTTCATGTTGCTCGCCGCCTTTCATTCTAATATGAGCCATCCAGCTGCTGACACGTGGCAGCAGTAGTACACAATTTGAATTTGCAAATTGTTCGCAGCCTTTTTCCTCATATATACAAATATATTATTTTATTAAATTTAATCCATTAAGCTGTCTGCTTGATTTCCTTCTTGAACCTTCCATCTTTAATTCGTTTTAGCTTCAAGCTTCTCCAATTTTCCACCAATTTAATCCTACAAATAAAATACCCAATTTAGCATAATCCATCAAATTAATGCTCAAAAAGGACAAATATAAATAATGAATGTGAGGAAATAATGATTAAAAATATGTATTTTTAGCCTCACATCAACACCCCACAGTTAAACTTTTGTTCGTCCTCGAGCAAACATTAAAACTCATCCCAAGAAAAAATTCATACTAGCAATGTCATCACTTTGGTTAATACAAACAATTATGCCATGTACGAATTTCAAAACATCAAGTAAACTTCTTAATCATCATGCAAGTCATCAAAATAAACAACAAACCTCTTACCTCCTAACCTCAAAGAAGGACTTTGAACTCATCAAATTTAAGTTTGCTCACCTACTCTAATCAAAGAAAGTTAATGAAATCACCTATCTATCATGAAACAAGTGCCCTCACTAGAAGAAATAGTCCACATACTCAAATCAAAAGATTGAATATAAATTAAGGACTTGGCATCAAAGAATACTCTCTCACTTGAAAAGAAAATTCACATGTATGCACAAAGAACCATATGCTTGCCCATTATGTACATCTCCACTAATTAAGCATGCTTGAATAGAATCAAATAGGACTTTAATGGGTTGTAATGTAGGCTAGGAGATGGGTAGGAAAACTATATAATAGTGATTTACACTTCCTTAAGCACTTTGCAATTTTAGACTTCATAACCCATTATTTTCTTCTCTTTATTTTCAGCCCTCTCTTCAACAATTATTTCACAAGTAATTCTCATCCTTCAAAAATGTTTCAATCTTTTTTTTTTCTTTTTTTTTTTTAAGTTTCCCTTCATAATAGCCACCCTCAACTTACGTATTTTACATGCGTTAAGGTGCACAATATCCTTGGAAGGACCAGGGCCATCATCACGGTAACTTCTCTTTTCTTTTTCATATCACATTCTTTCAAAGAGGGCTTTTATACACTTTGTAGCTATCATTGATTACCTTTTCACTCAACCATTCCTTTTTCTCAGAATTGATAATTAGAATAGGTCTATGATATAATGCTCAAGGAAGCAAGGTGCAAAAACTAGGGATTCAACAAAATAGTCAAGGGCAAAATATGGCTACCAATAAAAGGCTACAGGCTCAAAAGGGCTAACTAGTAATAAAATATCTGAAAAGGCTAAAATTTACCAGACAAAGCAAAGAAAACCTATTATCATCTCCTAAACAAAGCAAAACTTTTTATTTCGTTTCAATAACATGCAGGGCAAGTTCTAAACTAAGATGCAAAACATGGAATAAACAAAGTCTCACCAAACATGGCACAAGTATTGATCAAGATGGATCAATTCCACTTCTAAGAGAGACAAGATCATAACAAACTACAAAATAAAATAAGCTATATACAAAGTCACAACCATGAGCTTAGATGTCAAAGAGTCTACATTATTTTTTAATCAAGCATTCACAAGAAAGTACTACTCAAAAATTAGGCCCAAATAGTAAGTATCACATAACTCAAAAGGGTTTTTTTCTTTTCTCTCCAAAATAAAAATAAAAAATTAAAATAAAATTTATTCCTAAAAAAAAATAATAGACACTCAGTTCAAAGGGACTATCCTCAGGAAAAGAACCAAAAACAAAAGTCAAGGAGCCCATCCTAAAAAAGAAAAGACTCAATAAGACGGTAAAAACTAGTAATTCATTCCTCCACCCCACACTTAAAAAGATGCTATGTCCCCAAAGCATTATATAAAATTTAAAACAAGGGTTAGGAAAACCTCCTGAGGCCTTTAGGCCTAGCTAGTAACATGTTCTCTTAATTTTCATCAAGGGTAGTCACCCCACACTTAAGCTCAAACATGCTCCCTTTTATTTATTTATTTTTTCGATACTCAGACTTCCCCTAATCTGCAAAAAAAATAAGAAAAGAAAAAAAAAGTGATACAAATAAAATAAAAATAAAATAACATAAGAAGTTACACTACTAATTGGGTTGCCTCCCAATAAGGGCTTAATTTAATGTCGCGGCACGACACCATCAATTTTACTATTTTTCCTTCCACTTTGAAGATATGAATTGCACCCCTAATTTTACATCAATTTTTCTATTACGCTCAAGGGGTGGTGGTACAAAAATAAAGGTCCCAAGAAATAGATATCGCATTATGTACTTCTTGGATCCTAAGTGAGGAATGTAATTCTCTGATATTGGAACAATAAATTCAAGAATATAGACACAATTTTCCTCCTTCATACATTCTTCTATAGGCTTAGATGGCTCGATTAATTTCTCATCATCTAAACATAATGTGGAAAAATTATTGGAATGAGGTCTAGTGCGCCCTAACTTATGAATTGTATTATTATTTACACCCTCATATTTACACATACTAGAGTTTTTAAAAATAATATTATCTACTTCATTACATAACTCTAGTGTACTCTTCTCAACAATGAAAACATCAATAAAAGTATGATCAAGCAATTGGCCCTCAACTTTTAGCTCTTCAAGTTGACTTATAAGTATTTTTTCTTCCTCACACATCTTATTACTAAATTGTTGTGTGTCATATGATTTAATCTTTTCACTCAACTCAAAATCTACTTTCTCGAGACGCCAATAATAGGTTTCTTCATCACCCATGCACTTAAATATTGATTTATAGCAAAGTATTAACAAGTCTTCTATGTCACCACACAACTTATTTTGTTGAGAAAAAATTAGCTTATAAGAATTCATATTATCAAAAGTACAAAAATTGCAAGAACACTTAACACTACATACTTTTTCAGATGACATCACAAGAAGAGTAAACATATAATAAAGAAAAGTAAATTAAAACTAATAAAAAAAAGGACTAAAAGTCAAAATAAATAATAAAGACAATTTCTAAGCCACATTCCCTGGCAGCGGCGCCATTTTTGATAACGTTCAAATATACTTCTTGAAAAGAAATATAAACGATCGTATGCAATATATTTACCCAACTATGAGTTGGGGTCGATCCCACAGAGAATATGGAAGAATATTGTCAATAGCAAATATTTAACTCGATAGTTGTTATTTAAAAATGGGGGGATTTAAATTGAAATAAAATAAAAACAATAAAAAGATAGCTTTGAACTAAGTATTTATTTATATTCAGATTATTAAAAGTAACTAGGAATGTGTTCCCCATAAACTCATAACGCGGTAATCCTAATAATAGTAATCTTTTACTAGTGTATTACATGCAAAGTGATAAGTTAGGTATCTCTAATCCTTGGTCCGACATCTAGAGAATTTCACCCTGCACCTTGGTCCGGCTATGTGTGTATAATTTACTAACCCTTACCTTTACCTCATATTAGACTTCATAATTGATGTTTGGCTTAGTTATTACTTCGCACCAATCGACACTAGCCTATTAGATAGTATCACACTAAATCTATGTTGATAATTCTTTTCTTGTTGATTACCTCCTTGGTCCGGCAAGTAGCAACAAGGCTAGTTCTAACGCGGGCACTCGTTAAAAAGACTTCTAAACGAAAGAATTATCAATGCATGTAAGACACTATTCAAGAATTGCTTAGTTATTATTCATACTTTGTCAATCGCTTATGGTTCCCACAACCCTAGTTATGAAAGTTAGCTACTCATTATCTCAAAAAACACAATCAAAATTTATCAAAATAAATATGCTTGTGTTAATCATAAAAAGTTAAGAGCAATAGCTAAACTATCTTTTATTAATCACGAATACAAATAAATAATAAAGGAGAAGAAAGAATAAACCACAATTATCCGGCCTCCACGGCTGCTCTTCCAAAGTTCCTAAGTTAGAAGAAAATTTATATTGTGTTTTGTAACTTGGTTCGTGGCTTCCCCCCCTAAGAATAATTTTTCATCCCCTATTTATAGATAGAGAAAGCCTAAATAAAATAATTGAGTTCAAGACAAATTAGGAAAACAAAACCTAATTAAATTGGGTTTTCCACTGTACGCGTATTTCTAGAATTTCACGCTGCTCGCCGCCTTTTCAATCTAATATGAGCCATCCAGCTGCTGACACGTGGCAGCAGTAGTACCAAATTTCAATTTGCAAATTGTTCGCAGCCTTTTTCCTCATATATACGATTATATTATTTTATTAAATTTAATCCATTAAGCTGCCTGCTTGATTTCCTTCTTGAACCTTCCATCTTTAATTCGTTTCAGCTTCAAACTTGTCCAATTTTCCACCACATTTAATCCTACAAATAAAATACCCAATTTAGCATAATCCATCAAATTAATGCTCTAAAAGGACAAATATAAATAATAAATGTGAGGAAATAATAATTAAAAATATGTATTTTTAGCCTCACATCAGAGGTCTATGCCCCCTCTTGAGCGGTCGCAAAACTAAGACTACTAGACTGATGGCCTAAGGATTGGATCGACATGAGGTTCAGCCAGAGAGGGTGAACCCTAGTCCCATATCCTAACACTTAGGTCGAGAGAGTGAGTGGGGTAAGGGATAGGCTAGTCTTCATGCGGTAAGTGGGTGTCCGAGAGGAACCCATTTTAAATGGGGTAAGTTGCCCGAGAGGGAACTTATTTCCATCTAAAGCTTAGTCTAGTCACTATTATCTTGTAAATTTCCTATAGAAAGCATGTACCCAAAGATTTATCTCAACTTGTATTGCGGTCAAACCCCAATAACTTTCTCCCATACTTGATTTTCTTGTTTACTTTTACTGTTTTGACTACTTGTAACAAAACCCCCAATTGATTGTCGACACTTTTTTGTCACCCCCTTTAATTTATAATGTTTTTGTTCGTTAATGTCTTTAGCTACGACTAATGATAACTAAATTTTATTTTTCTATTAATTCTCAAAACCACTCTCTTGGGACACGACTCCAACATTTAGTTGGGTTACTATATTATCGACTATCGTAGATAGTCGTCCCATAGGTTAGTGTCGTTGGCCACCATAAGCATTAAAATGGCACCGCTGCCGGGGTGGTATATACCCTCTCTTAAGCGGTTGTGAAACCAAGACCACTAGAATGATGGCCTAAGGAGTAGGTCGACATGAGGTTCAACCCGAGAGGGTGAACCCTTATCCAATATCCTAACACTCAGCTCGAGAGAGTGAGTGGGATAAGGCGTAGGCTAGTCTTCATGCGATAAGTGGCTGTTCGAGAGGAACCCATTTGAAATGGGGTAAGTTGCCCGAGAGGGAACTTATTTCCATCTAAAGCATAGTCTAGTCACTATTATCTTGTAAATTTCCTATCTTCAGGTATACTTGCTCCTTCTTCCCATTCACATACTCCAGGTACATCTTCTTCTCCTAGCCTGCCAGAATCACTCATGCCTTGATCCTGAAGATAGGGCAGTTGGCCTATTCAGCTGATGTTAGAGCTACCCGACTAGAAAAGTCCATTCCAGGGATGATGAACAGGGCCATACTAGCAACACTTACCCCACTTCAGACCATTGTTGATGCCTTGACAGTGAGAGTCATTGCTTGCAAGAGCAGACAGGCAGAATCCTCTGAGTTGGCAACTTTAAAAGCCGAGATTGTGAGTTTGAGGAAGGACGTAGACTACCATAAGTCTACTGACTTCACTTCACTAATAGAGAGGGCATATGATAATGATGCTCCTGAGACCACTAGAGATGTGCAGGGGGATGACGCAGCACATGCAGAGTCGGATGGAGAGACCGATGAGGAGTTGATATCAATGGATGCTGAGGAGACATAGGAGAGCAGAGATGAGGGCATATTCAGAGACTTACCAAATCTTATAGAGAAATTTGTGCAGCCGTTGACCCAAATATTGCCGGCTGAGACGTCCACAATAGCTCCTAGCGGATCTGGTACTGCTATTCAATTTGAGACTACTCCGGGTACTGATGCCCATATACAGACTGCTCCATCAGCCACAGAGACCCCGACAGGGAGCGAGACTGCATAGACAGGACCTTTCTTCACCCCCTCTCTGTCTTTCTTTACTTAGCCTTTTGGATTCTGTATTATTTGCATTTGAGGACAAACCCTTTTATTTGTGGTGGGGTGAGGTTCACCTTTTGTGTGCTATTTGTGATTCGTGTTTTGTATATATTTGGGTTGTTCTATTTTTAATCGTGTTTTTAAAACTTCTTCGCAATTGTTTGAGCTTGTGGCTCCGTTTCCGCTTATTTTTAATTGCAAAATGACTTTGACCCTTCCGAATTTTATTAGTTTTTCGCACATTTTTGCCACCCTTCGTGAGTTAAATGTGGCTGTTCTTTCGCAAAAAATTGAGTCTCGATTTTGATCAATACCGATGACTTGAATAGTGCTCTCAATTGAACAAACATGAATGTACAACTATGATGAGGCCAAATGAAGTTGCATAGATAATACGTGAAGTCTTTGCATCTCTTTGTTATTAGCCATTTATCGAATTGATTCTCTTGTAATACTTGTTGCACACTAGCAAAAACGTGTCGTCTTGTTTGACTTAAGTGTCAATGTCTTGTGCGATTAGCTTACTTTGAACCATGCATGAATAAACCCAGAATTTGCCCTGTTAGTCTGATTGATTTAGAA
This sequence comes from Solanum raphanifolium, assembly GCA_036250405.1. Classification (NCBI taxonomy): domain Eukaryota; kingdom Viridiplantae; phylum Streptophyta; class Magnoliopsida; order Solanales; family Solanaceae; genus Solanum; species Solanum raphanifolium. The sequence continues at coordinate 2,033 of JAJOOE010005302.1, read as the reverse complement.
AAGTGTCCTTTTGATATGATCTTAGGCAACTTTAAAGAGTGTGAGCCAAATTTGACATGTACCTCTTTTGTGGCCTACCTGTGAGCGTGTGAAACTCTTTTGAACACCCCTTGAGTCTTACCTTTCTTTGGAAGAACCTTGATGAACCCTAGACCTTACTTGACCCACTACCTACAATCCTCTTAATTTGTAGTTTAGTGAATAGCCAACTTAGGCCAAAAGCCTAAGTTGTGGGTGTGGTGAAAAGGAAAAGGAAAAGTCAAGAAGTGCAAGAAAAGTCCCCCTTAACCCATGGTGTTGCAGAACAACGAAAACCCTTCAATCAAAAAAAAAAAACTTGTGAAATATATACAAAAGATATCGGATTTCCAAGAAATCCATGGAGGTGAATAAAAAGATGACTTAGAAGCACTAGAAAAAGAATTGAAAAAGGGAAATAAGGGAATGTCCTGAGAACACCACACCTCACGAGGATGAAAAGTCACTGAGCCTAAATGACCATACCTTTGCACTCAGCCCCATTATAAGCCTTGAAAAACCCTTTTTGAACTTGAGTAAGCAAATTCAAAAGTCGATTGGAAAATAAGGGCAAACCTGTAGGTGAAAACAAGAATTGTGCTCCTCTTTTTCAGTGTGAGTGTTGCATTTGATTCCTGATCATAAATTGATTAACCTATAGGTGTGAATATGGAATCATTATTTGTGTAAGGGCATTTAGATACTTTTTGTTGAGCTTGAACTTTCACAAGTAGCAAGTATTGCGAGCATGAGAATCTTTGGTAGTGGTGTGTCAAAACATGAATCTTTGAGTACACAGTTTATCTTCTCATAAGTAATTTGAGTCTTGTTGCATATATTCATGATTTAGTCTTTTGTATCACTATTTGAGATACCTTGTTGAACGGCTGAACTTGAGTTTGCTTGAGGACAAGCAAAAGTGTAAGTTGGGGTGTTGATGAATCCATAAATTGGACTTATTTAGGGCTTTATTTTGATTGAAATACTGTCCTCAAATGCTTATTTTGTCTCAATATCTGATGAAAAGTCTTAAGTTTCAGGTATTTAAACTTTTATTGAAACCATGGACACTGAGGAGCAAAAAGGAATAAAAAGGCTAAAAAGAACGAAGAAGCTGAAGCTTGAGAATCGCCAAGCACACTTGGCGATTCGCCAAAGGGATTCACTCAGCCCTTTGTTCCAGTGCGCGAAGCCCTAACGAAGAAAGATCAAAAGACGATGAAAGGAGTAGTCGGCGCTTCACCAAATATTTCTGCGAAGAAGTACTATACCGCCCATTGGTCCAAAACGTGAAGATGTTGAAGGCAAGCACGAAATGGCGATGCAACGGAAGAAGGGCGAGTCGCCGAGTCATTCGGCGACATCGACTAACCTCGCCGAAAGATCCGCCAACACTATTTTCTGAAGTCTATAAATACTAAAATTATTATTAATTTTAGAAGAGTCGAATAGTTATTTTAATTTTTAGAATATAATAGTACTTTTTGAGATATTTTCTCTCAAGTTTGGAGAGGGTTTTGTGGGAGGCTTGAAGAGAAAAGGATTTTATCTTCCCCAAGTTGGAAGTGGGTGATATACCGTGAGTTTACGGTATTTCTAATCAATTTCACTTACAAGTTGTGTGTGTCCAAGGCCTTTTTCTATTGGTTTTTATCATGTTTTTCAGGAAAGACGTTCAGGCGCAGAAGTGTAGAGACATCTGAAAGAAATGCAGAAGAAAGACATTCACGGAGGTGATCTACGGACCGTAGGTCCATTCACGGTCCGTAGGTGATAACCGTAGATCAGCAGGCAAGGTATGGAGGACAAATCAGGGAAATCTGACTAAGTGTGGAACCACGGTGTCCATTGACGGTACATAGAATGATCTACGGACCGTACTGTAGATCCGTAGAGTGATACTGCGAGGGTTCCAGTACCTGATTTTTGAAGATTCTAAGTGTGGAGCTACGGAGGGGATTGACGGACCGTAGATCGATCTACAGTCCGTACTGCTGGTCCGTCGTTTGCTTCAG
>JAJOOE010005301.1:0-57947 GCA_036250405.1 Solanum raphanifolium | reverse complement strand
AAGTCACATGTTATCAGTGCTACTATTTCCAGTGGTGATTTTAAAAATAAACATGTTTTTATTCCAAAGATACCATTACTGGCATCACAAGATGAAAAGCTACCAGTTCCCTTCAAAAGAACACAATTTCCAATAAGGTTATGTTTTGCTATGACTATAAACAAAGCTCAAGGTCAAACATTAGATTTTGTTGGAATATATTTGCGTGAACCAGTTTTTTCGCATGGACAACTTTATGTTGTTTTATCTCGAGCAAAATGTTCAGACAACGTAAAAATATTAATACGCCCGCCTACAGCAGAGGATACAAATGATCATTCTACATATAATGTAGTTTATGACGAAATTATTCGAAAAGCATTCTCATGATACTTTTAAAAACAACAAATGTAACAACTAACCACCCTCATGCTACACATTCTTAAATTTCAGATGATTTTACTTTAGCTGGTTTTTTTTAAAGATAAGTAACAATTAATACTTGATATTACTTTATTGTCAATTTCACCTCTATTTACATTTGATGATTTCAAGGTCTCACTAATTTCACAACTATACATTTCTCTGGGTTTTATGTATTTTTCTCATGAGTTTATTTTATCTATGTTCTAACTTCGTTTTGCCCTTGGTCCATTGTGTTTTCCTGTAGGCTTTTTTTCATACTTCCAACAATCTGCTCACCATAGAAGTAACCGTGCAATTGAAGAACGATTTTGCTATTGGAGGAACACTACATTCAGTTCATCTATATCTAAACATTAAACTTTAAAACACAACAATTGTTGATGAGGACAGGTACCCCCACATTGTCATTTCTTTTTATTCTTTCTCTTTTGTCTTTGTTCTTCTTCTTTTGTGTTCTTCATTGCATCTGCGAAAAACACCTGTGGACAAAAATTCAAAATCTTAAGACAGATTTTGAATCTGTAAAAACTGAGGCACATTTAGCAAAAATCCTTTTAATAAAAATCTCCATCAGCACCACAAGCTTTACTATTCACTTCTACAACATGATTATCCTTCTCTTCCAAATCTTCTACCATTTTTTGGATCACTCAGACATCGACAGCACGATTTTTAGCAACTTCTTCCTCCTGAAGTGATACTCTACTTTCCAACTCTTTTAACTTTTCCAAGCATAACTTCAGTTTTGCCTCAAATTTAGCTTTTCCATTTTTTTCCTCCTCATTTTTCCTCTACATATCCTTCAATCGATTCTCCATCGATTAAACGATATCCAAAGGAAAAATCAGCAGCTAAAAAAGGAAGAAGCTGAAGTTGAGGCAAAACTAAACATGTATTTGGAAAAGTTCAAACAGTTTGAAAGTACAATATTACTTTAGGAGAAAGAAGCTGCTAAAAATCGTGTTGTGCATGTCTCACTGATCCAAAAAATGCTACAACATTTGGAAGCCAAGGATGATATTGTAGAAGTCAATACTAAAGCTTCTGCTGCTGATGCACATCTTCAACAAAAGCAATTGTCACCACCTGCGCTTCCATCAGTTCATTCAACTGCAAATGCAAATGGAAATGCCAGTGGTAAATGAAGAGATCAAGGTATTATTATGCTTATATCTGTCTTGTTCACCTTTTTTTTTACAGTTATGTACTCAATTTCTGTATGATTTTCAATTAAGGAGTTACAATTATTAACTCATGTTTTTTCTGCTATGCTTAAGCTTTACTTATCTATACATGCATGTTGTAAGTTTTGCTTGCCTTTGGACCTAAACCTAAACCTTTAGCCAAACAATTCCTGCATTACATTTTACGGTAAAAATAAAATGCTAATCATATACTATTTTTCCTACCATACTAACCAGATGACACACCATTTCATATGTGTGTGTCTGTGTGTGTGTATATATATATATACATAGATAGATAGATAGATATATATATATATTTTCCCCTTATTTAGAAAGAACAATTAAACTAGAACTGTCTTATTCAAATTCATGCTGTTTTAGTTGCCAATCAATTAATGCCAAAAAACAGGCAAAATCATGCTTCGCTTTAGACCTAAAGCTAACTCTTAAGTATATCTGTCGAACTGGGAATGTGGTAGACACTGATATGGTAATTGCATGCAGTCGATGTGGTTTGTATTCCTTTGTTTTTCATTTCAAAGTCTACGATTAACATGGTGACATGACTGTAGCTGCAGGCAGTAGTAACACAGACTTCATTTCTACAAAAATGAATCTGCTTAATTCTCCTGATGTCCGGACATTGCATCCCATGCCTTTTGCTGGTGGTTCTGCTCAACTGAATACCAATGTTGAATTCCCTTAAATTGAAAATTCCTAAATACTAACTCCCTTTCATAGGAGATTCCCTGCAACTGGAAGATAAAAATACCACTCATACCCAACAGCCTGCAGGGTCTGCAGGAGCCTCTTCATTATGCCCAGCTTACATGGATTGCTTCAACTTCCCACGCAAACTCTATATACAGGCTAGCCATTCCACAACATTCACATACATCCCACACGTGATCGCAGGTATCTTATATGTCTTCGCCCATGATCTATACAATTTGATACAACCACCAGCTATTCTCTCATATTTTACTTTGCCTCTAACAAAAAAAATTCAAATACAGTCAGAATTGTTATCTCACCAATTGGTAGTATTCACTCTAGTAGGAAAGTCTCTCATAATGCTACTAGCACCAATTTATACTACTTTCTTTCTTCTGCTAATTTACTACTTCTCTTACTGATTTAGTTTCCACTCTTTGCACATCACTTTTCATTCAAGTGTTTTAATTATCGTTTAAAGTTTGTTTGACTTTCTGTTTTCCAAGATAGTCCAAATTGTTAATGACTATTCAAACTCATTAACTGCTAGGCCTAGCATTCTAGGGAAATACTTGCTTCTAAGCTTATCCTTACTTTGTTTCATTCGCTTATCATTTCTTCTTTCAGAATTAAATATCTTTAAAATATAAAATCCAATTACATATTATACTTACGTAACAGCGAAAAAAGTAAATAACAAAAAGAAGCAGTGCAGCTAGGGAGATTTCTTTGGTAATAGTTTCGCTTACTTTCATTTTTGCAGTAGTTTTACTTCCGCTGCTTTGACCTGTTTCCAGGTTAACAATGACGTACAGCAAAGAATTGAACATGCAAATAAAGTGTTTGGTCAAAGTATTCATCCTCGGTATCACTTCTATTTTGCCTTTTCGGTTTCCACGTCATTTACACATTGCAATAACTCAAGGCTCTTTTCTATTCAGACGTATTTGTTACCTCCATTGCAGCTGCCACCTGTTATTTGTTTCTTCCTCTGCATCTCTGAATATGCAAAGCTTCTTTCGAGTTCATCGATCTTCCAAGCTAACAAAGGTATGCTACTTGCCTTTGCTCTACTCATTTTCCTCACTTTCCTAGACAATTAGTTGGATCTCTGTTTCCTCTCTTGTAGTTCTTATGAAATTAAATGACTTCTGAATTGTACACACTGCAATCAATGACATAGACATTATAAATTCATCAACTCAAACCAATTGTTCTGATGAGAAAAAATTGTAGCTTATTAGGAGTAAATTGCCTACTAAGTTCGTCTCCTTTTACATAACCAAATCTTACTGTATATTCAGTCATTCTCTTCTACTCTCTATATTCATTTCAGTGGGAACAAAATGGCTCTTATCAAATGTAATTATACCTAAATGGGTTATATGATATAACGGTAATGCCCTCTAAACAAATCAATGTAATATACTGTAGGAGTTCCCTGTACTAATGCGCAAATGTCAGTCAACTTTTTCGTTAGTTGCCTTAGTTAGTATTGATTTGCAGTATATATGTCGTGTCAAACTAGAGGAAAACTCCACTCTATGTCTTACTGCTTCTGGGATTTCTACATTGCTCATGTGCATAACAAATATGTACTGAATAGGTCAACGAAAGATAATTCAACAGGAAAGAACAACTTCTTCATTTGCAGAATAAAGTACAGTAGTTTCGCTGAAAGAACGAGACGATCTTCTTTCTCCAAGTCCTCTACACTAAAGAGACAGTTAACTTTGGGAATTATCCAAAGATCCAACAACTTTACCCAATGTATTAACCACATATATGCTTGACCCTCACACACGGCTGCTATTTGTGCTTTTACCACATATGTGCCTTTTAATATATGCTCTACTCTTGGTAGGCTGTCATTTGACCTTGTAGTTAATTACAGTGGTCTCAAGAATGCAATCTTCATTTCAATCTTCGCTTTTCCATACTTTTAACTAATACACTGCATACTTGCTACAACTTATGTAGGATTTTCAAACTCACATTTCTTTAGCTGCCGAAATAGAGAACAAACTTCTCACTGACAAATGTAAGTTTCTGCATTTTCCTGGTCTATACTTTTTTAAGCTCTGTTACTGTTCTGCTATATTCTTTAGTCTACATTGTACTATGTTATTCTGTGTTGACTGACCCTAATTGAACACCAAGATATTACCTTCAATAAAAGAACTTCGCTAAATACTTGCCCTCAGCTGTCTAACACTAAACGGAAAATGAATGCAATCCTGCCTGAATAAACAACTACTACAAAAAACAATGCCAAAAATCCTAAAAACCCTATTTCTTACCATAAAATACCAACTAAAAAAAGGGTAGCTCTTCTGGCACTATGCCAGCTAGAATACTCTGCTCAAACACATGGTCTTCCCCAAAATCTTGCTCCTCTGCACTTTACAAAGACTAACTCTGGCCGTCAAAGTATAACTCCACCGCAATCTACTATGTTCCTTCAGAATAAACCATCAGCTCCCTAATAATGTGAAATACACATTAATGAATTTCCCTTACTATAGGAGAAAACTACAAGGAGGATCATTGAACTTTCGCATGTAGTAAAGGAAAAAGCAAAGGCAGTAGTAATCTCTGTGTGCTTGTCAACTTATTACGCATTCACATGTATTCTACTTTTAGGGAAATGCATTATCTACCTTTAGCCTAACAGTTCCTGCATTCAATTTTACAGTTGAAACAAAATGGTAATCCTATACTATTTTTGCTACCATACTAACCAGATGAGACATGGTTTGTATACATAATTCTGCCGATAATCATATCAGCTCAAATCATTCACATTTAAAGTCCATAATAATGTGAAATACACGTTCTTTAATTTCCCTTACTATAGGAGAAAGCTAGAAGGACTATCATTCAACTTTTGAATATAGTAAAGCAAAAGGCAAAGACACTGAAAATATTCTTTACTCAAAGGTATATAATATCTAATCTTACATTTAGTTTTTGCACAGTGTCATATTATATATTTGAAGTTTTTACTTTGCTTATAATTTAAGACTATAGCACACATGTTCATTGTAAACACTAGCTTTCTCTACTCTTCTGTATTTCATATGTCATCAGTTAAAAGAGAGAGTTCATATATATATTTAAAGAACACAGTCAATTAGACCATACATTCTCCTATTTTCATTGCAGCTTTTAACTTCTTCTTCTTCCTAATTTTGACAAAATAAACATATATATATCCTAAAGCACATACTTTGTCTTCCATTGTACTTCAACCGTTTTCAATTTGGAGCAAAGATGAATGTGCTTACTGAACTTCTTACCATGAAGATAATAACAAGCTATAGCAGCATCAGCAAACTACTGCAACAATGACATTCTACGCACTGTTTCGATCAACTGCCACCTCATCGCTAATGTAAATCTTGAAGTACCAATACTACAGCAGGTACCACAATTTTCTATTTTTTTCAAATTCCCTTTCACGCTTTATTTCTTCTAAACATTTGTCAACTAATATTACAAACTTTCTTCCAACTAAATGAGCACTGCATAAGACATATACATATTTAATAAAGCAAATTCACTAATGTAAATACTCAGTCAACTTATACTTTCAGCAATTTGTAAATGTTTTTACATCCATTGCTGAACATATATTGCAAATGAAGAATCTAAATTACATTTTCTTTTTTTTGCCAATACAGCAGCACTGACCTCTGTGTTTTGCTCAACTTATTAGGCATTCAAATGTATTTGACTTTTAGGGAAATGCATTATCTACCTTTAGCCTAACAGTTCCTACATTACATTTTACAGTCAAAAGAAAATGCTAATCCTATACTATTTTTCCTACCATATTAACCAGATGACACACCATTTCATGTGTGTGTGTGTCTGTGTGTGTGTATATATATATATATATATATATATATACTCTATATATATACATACATACATAGATACATAGATAGATAAATATTTTTTTTCCTTATTTAGAAACAACAATTAAACTACAACTGTCTTCTTCAAAATTCATGCTGTTTTAGTTGCCAATCAAATAATGCGAAAAAACACGCAAAATCATGCTTCACTTTAGACCTAAAGCTAACTCTTAAGTATTTCTATTGAACTAGGAATGTGGTAGACACTGATATGGTAATTGCACGCAGTGGATGTTGTTTGTATTCCTTTGTTTTTCATTTCAAACTCTACGATTAACATGGTCACATCACTGTAGCTGCAGGTAGTAGTAACACAGACTTCATTCCTACAAAAATGAATCTGCTTAATTCTCCTGATGTCCGGACATTGCATCACATGGCTTCTGCTGGTTGTTCTGCTCAAATGAATACCAATGTTTCCAACATAGAAAATAAAAGACAGCATTCAGAGCAAGCAGGTACAGATCATTTCTGACGCTTATTCTTAGATTTCTGTTCTTATTTATGGCATTCAGCCCATAGCTCAACTTGTTTCTCTTTGACAAGTGAAAAAATTGGCTACTAAGTTCATGTCCTTTTACATAAGCAAATCTTACTGTATATTTAGTCATATTCTTCTACTCTCTATATTCATTTCAGTGGGAACAAAAGGGCTATTATCAAATGTAACTATACCTTGGGTTATATGATATACACGTAATGCCCTCTAAACAAATCAATGTAATATACTGTAGGAGTTCCCTGTACTAATGTGCAGATGTCAGTCAATTTTTTTGTTAGTTGCCTTAGTTAGTATTGATTTGCAGTATATATGTCGTGTCAAACTAGAGGAAAACTCCACTCTATGTCTTACTCCTTCTGCGATTTCTACATTGCTGATGTCCACAAGAAATATGTACTGAATAGGTCAATGAAAGATAATTCAACAGGAAACAACAACTTCTTCATTTGCAGAATAAATTACAGTAGTTTAGCTGAAAGAACAAGACACTCTTCTTTCTCCAAGTCCTCTACACTAAAGAGACAGTTAACTTTGGGAATTATCCGAAGATCCAACAACTTTACCCAATGTATTAACGACATATATGCTTCACCCTCACACACGACTGCTATTTGCGCCTTTACCACATATCTGCCTTTTGATATATGCTCTGCTGTTGCTAGGCTGTCATTTGACCTTGTAGTTAATTAGAGTGGTCTGAAGAATGCAATCTTCATTTGAATCTTCGCTTTTGCATAGTTTTAACTAATACACTACCTACTTGCTACAGCTTATGTAAGATTTTCTAACTCACACTTCTTCGGCTGGTGAAATAAAGAACAAACTTCTGACTGACAAACGTAAGTTTCTGCATTTTCCTGCTCTCTATTTTTTTTCCTCTATTACTGTTCTGCTGTATTCTTCAGTCTACATTGTACTATGTTATTCTGTCTCGACTGACCCTAATTGAACACCAAGATATTACCTTCAATAAAAGAACTTCGCTAAATACTTGCCCTCAGCTGTCTACCACTAAAGTCCCTGTAATCATATAGGCTCAAACCATTCATAGTTAAAGTCCCTAATAATGTGAAATACACATTAATGAATTTCCCTTACTTTAGGAGAAAGCTACAAGGAGTACCATTCAACTTTCGCATGTAGTCAAAGAAAAAGCAAAGGCAGTAGTAATCTCTGTGTGCTTGTCAACTTATTAGGCATTCAAATGTATTTTACTTTTACAAAAATGCATTATCTACCTTTAGCCTAACAGTTCCTACATTCAATTTTACAGTAGAAACAAAACGCTAATCCTATACTATTTTTGCTACGATACTAACCAGATGACACATCGTTTGATGTGTGTGTGACAGTGTCTTTCTCTCTCTCTCTCTCTCTCTATATATATATATATATATATATATATACACATATATGTAGATAGATAGATAAATAATTTTTTTCGTTATTTAGAAAGAACCATTAAACTACAACTGTCTTCTTCAAAATTCATGCAACTTTGGTTGCCAATGAAATAATGCCAAAAAACAAACAAAATCATTACATTAGGTAGTCAAAGGTAATGATTTTGTCTCTTTTTGGACTACCAAATGTACTGATTTTCTGTCTTTTTTGGCACCATTTCATTAGCAACCAAAACCCCATGAATTTCTAACAAGACACATGTAATTTTTTTGTCCTTTATAATTTCTATATATTTCTAAAATAAATAAAAATAACAAATTGGATAAGGATAAGGTAATACATATCCTTATATATATATATATATATATATATATATATATATATACAATAATATATAATATTACCCTTATATATATATTACTCATACAACATAAATTTACTAGCCTTTCACTCAAGATAAATTTTTGCTCCCTTTCTCAGGTATTATTTCTTCCCTTTTCATCTTCTCCCTCTTCCCATTTTCATTTTTTCTTGCAGATTCTGCTTCTCACCAAAATAGAAAATAAAAAATGATACAAATTACAGTTATTAGCTACATTCAATCTTTCATAGATATACCATAGGTCCAACAGTTTGCTTTTAGCTTCATGCCCAACATGATCAAAATATCTGCAACATAGCTGTTTTTTTTTGTTTTTTTTTTTGGTTTCTTTTTATTGAAATTTTAAATTGTCACATGAAAATTGAGTTTCTATGAAAAATAGGAAACATTTTTCGTAAGACTTAATGCTGCCTTTGGATATAAATGTGACAGATTAGGTCTCTTCTACAAACTGTATCTTCGATGATATTAAGTCATACATAAGCCATCACATACTCGCTTCAGTAAAGCTTTTCATATTGTGCAACATTTTCTGTCGCTGTAACAGATCTTCTGTGAAATTTTTTTTCTCCAATTGTACTTTGCACATTAATAATGCTTGCCAAATGATTTTATGTCTTCATTGAGCTCCACTAAACGGCCCTAACAGATTTACACATCACTCTACTTCTACTATGACAACACTGTTGTTTTGTTTTTCATTTGTTCTTCACTTTTTTTTTTTGGAACATACAAAGTTTATTATGTTTCCGCAGTTGATATCTCATGCGACCCAATAGTAAGAGGTACAACTCTTAAGTACTATACTTTGTTTCGTCATTTTGGCTGTAGGTGCTTTCTTTGTATCTAATTATCAATCTCCTACTTTCGCATTCTACAATTGTACAGCTGTACCTCATCATTGACAAAAAACTAATAACACATAAATGGTTACCAGATCAACATAGCAACAAACGTAAATAGTATGATACATCCTATGTCATCCTTTATGAGTTTGTACTTTAGCTTCAGTGTTTGTCTTAACTTGCTGTTACAAGAGTTTCTTAGTGCTTTGTTACTACATCAAAAGCTCATTTATGCAGCTACAAGGTCCATTTTACTCCACACTGCTGCTTTCATTTAACTCATTTTTTCCTAATTTAATCAGCCCTCTTCATAAAAACACAACAACGCAACTACTTTGACTTAATATTCATGTTATCCTGCAGATACTACTATTTGGTTACCTATATTTCCTACAACCATGGTACTAAGACTGAACATCGACCAAATAGAACCAGCAACACGAGATTGGATTTGCAAAGTTCAAATTGTCGAAATAGGACGCCCCCGAGAAAGCCTTGACAAGAAATGTACATTCCAAAATTTAATTTTGGAAGATGAACAGGTCACCTCATTAGTATATTTTATGTTATAGCTATTGCTCTTTTCCTCTCAACTTAGTTAATGTCAACTTTCTATAACTCTGACTTTCAGGAATGCCAAATTAGGGCCGTTATGTACACTGATGAAATCGAGCAGTATGCAACTACACTTAAACTCTTCAATACGTACCTCATCTCTACTGCAAGAGTGAAAGTCTCACCAACCTCATACGGCAAACCAATACATCAATTTTACTGGATTCTTGACAAAGAAACAGTAATTGAACAAATCAAACCATCTAATGAAGTTGAAAAGCCGCTTCCACCGCCAACCAAACTGAATATCACCAGCTTTGACCGCATTCCTCATCTGATGGTTGATTCTGCTGCTGAAATAGGTACATCGATCATCCTAGCTGTTATCAGACTGAAATACATATCTTTACTGCTGCACAACACTTGCAACATTTCATTATGTGTTATATACGCAGATGTACTGGCAGTCGTTCTTCGTTGTGGCCCTAAAAAAAACGCCGATCGCAGTCATCATAGGTGTCGAGAAATTACCCTTTGTGACAATCAGTAAGTATAACATTTGACATTCTGCTTTCCCATTTTCTGCAAATATTTTGAATACGTAACCACTTTTTGCATTTCTCTACTCACATTATCAATTATTATCTAGGCATTATCATACTCCTTACTCTTTTGCCCTTATGTTCTGCACTCTCAGGCAAAATCAGTTCCTCTTCACTCTATGGGAGGATTTCGGAGAAATAGAAGGACACGAAATTTCCTCAAAAATGGCAACAGAGACAGATCTCCTTGTAATCCTTGGAAGAAGTATAAGAATCTCTACTTATCAAGGTACGTATGCGCTCAACTTCTTACCAACATTATTTTATATTATAACAAAACAATATACAACTTATGTGTTGTACAGGGCTGTCACTGCAGACTGGGTACAATTCCACAGTACGGGTGAATCCAAATTACCCCCAGGCAGTTGCACTCCTCAACTGGTGCTCACATTTCATATTTATTCTTTACCTTTACTTCGCATGTAAAGAAGCTACTAAACATATTATTTGTTCTAACAATAGGGCAAAAGAAAACAAAACAATGCTGTTAAGTTCTCCATCAGATACAACCTCAACAAGCTCATCTATCGCTCCCATGATAGTCACCCATTCTGGCCAAAAACTTATCTCTATTGCAGAAATCTCATCAGCACCTTCCGTAAGTCATACTTGAACCTGCTCATTTGACAGTATCCTTATTCATTTTGTTGTTCTATAGCTTTGCCTAAATACTGAAAACTTCCCACAGATGGGAGTGTTCTATGTTCAAGTAGAGATGGCCATATTAGATGAGTTCCAAGACTTCTGTGTGCTTGAATGCTCAGGATGCAAACAGAAGAAGCGAACAAAGGATAGAAAGGATTTTGACTGTCCAAAATGTAATCGGAAAACATCCTTAGTGCCTCGGTACTATACTTTTCTGACTTCTAACTTACACTTTCTACAAAATATAGCGTATATTATACACATATTTCAAACTTCCCCTCATTTCAGCTGTAGCTTCCAAATTGATCTTATTGACGATACTGCTACAACCACAACATCTATCTCTGCTGAATTAGGAGAAAAATTACTGTCCATGACAGCAGAAGACATATTTGACATAACTTGCACTAAGGTTATCTCTTATTCCCACTACCTACTTGTACACACTTATTGTCATAATACCACATATCTTCAGCACAAACACTTGACCACATATGCTTTGTTCTAAACTGTTTGTTCTAACTTGTTACATTTACAGCGAAAATCATTGTCTCTTAATCATGTCCATAAGATGCTGTCAAGCAAAGTATTCGAAATTCAGCTAAGGAAGTCATCTTGGAGCAGCTCAAATACCACGACTACAACTTTGTCCATTCTTTCCTACATGGAAAAAGAACATACTACACAGAGCACTACTGATAGGACTTCTAAAAAGATAAAGCCTTTGGAAATAAGTGAGGTAGAAGTGATGGCAACAACTGCTGCCGCTGGTCCTTCAAATGCACTGGGAAAATTTGAACCACCCACACCAACCAAAAAGGTATAACATGTCAGTCTACATCTCACTTTCACACCAAACTATGGCTCAAAATGATTATGACTTCCACATATTTACATTTACTCCAAAAATTGCTGCTAAAAATCTGTACTTTTAGCTGTAGTTTACTTTCTTTCATACACGTATCCACATAGTTCCTGTAAAACATTGTAAGTGTCATACTTATGTTATACTACTGCTTTTTCACTTGCTCTTGTCTGCTTTCAAATTTCACAATTTGGTTTTGTTTATGTCTGACATAACATTGCAATCTCTCACATTAATTTCGGGCTAAAAACACTCTATCCATGTTCATATCCATGCTCAAATCAATTGGTTGACAATTTCTTTTTACCCCCTCCTCTCATGTTGACTGTTCAATTAGCTTATTTTAGTTACAAGAATTCACCAATTTCATTGCTTCACATTTAGCAGCAGCTCTTTTGCACACTGACACCAATTTTTGACTCCTTCCTATTTGTACTACTTGCAGCAGCTCAACTCACATCCAATGAAACTACCTTTCAACTATAAACAACAGAATTAGACTTCTGACATTTTATTATGAATAATGTTGCTGACATTCAAATAAATGACGGTCAAACAAATCCTTTTGTTTGCTGTGTCTTTCTGATAGCATAAAACTGTACCCTCCCTTTGCTCTTGCGTTAATGCTTGTCATTTCACACTGCAATATAAGCCTATTTACATGTTTCTCTGCATACCTTGCACTGCATACTTTCTTCTACATTTTTCTTATTCTGCTTTCTTATAATGTCATACTCTATAATACACAGTTATCAATAGGAACAATAGAAACAAGGTTTCTGTCTACTAGCTAACCTCATTCACCGTAGACTATTAAGCCAATCACACACAGATTCAACAGCAAATCTATGCGTTTTATACTGACTCCATGCTTTCCTTTGTAATTGCTCCCTTTATTAAAATTTCTTTGCTATCTGTTGCCAAATTTGCACTTTCTAACATACTTTAAACTGCCTAATTACAGGAACTCCCACACACCATTTCGTCACTTCTCCTTATGCTAGGGACAATATAATGAATGACTCTCCCTATGCTCTGGTTTTTTGCATTAGCAAGATTAGCTATGGACAGGCAAACTGCAGTGTCCTCTAAATATGATAGACAATGACATGCTAATCTTATATACCAAAACTGCAACATGTACTATATTATTATTTTGGTTATATTACATTAGTTAGTATGTCTATTGTACATATTCTGAATATTTCTAATAGTACATAATATAATAGATCGTATTATCTATCTTCTACAAACGCCCTAAACCTTGATTCATTAATATTACAATATTTTTACAACCATCATATTTTTACGAAGCACGGGCCTCCCCACCCTAGTCTTAAAGAGACTAAAGTGAGTTGCTTTCTTTATTGGGCTTTAGGCCCAATTCTTGCATTTGACGTCTGTCCTAAACTAACAAATAACAATAATTAAAAGGGAAAATTAGCAAACTAGTCACAATCCCTAACATAATTATTAAAAACATATACACTTTAAAATAATTATTAAAAATGTCAATATGTCGATATTTTAGAAAATAAATTGTATCCTAATATAATTAATTTCCTTTCCTTTTTATTTCTCAAATCAGGCCCACATTGGACCATTTTTTACTCTCCTATAAGGCAAAAAATAAAAGAAAAAATACATCCATTACCCACTTACCCCTCTTTCTAGGTTTTATCCCAAATCACTCCTTTGTCTCTTTCTCTTTTCACCAATGTTATCTCTTTTCCTTGTTCAAGAAAATCAACTCCTTGAATTTCTTACACTTTGTTCAAGAAATTTCACAATTAATTCAAAATATTTTTGACCCATTAATAAAAGTAAATTTGAAGTAAATAAGTATTTTAGGAGATTTCTTGTGATTTTGTTTTCATATTCACCAAGTATTTTGTATTTCAGATTTTCCGTCTTTGAAATAGTATTGTTCGATTTTTTGTGAGTTTGTTTTCATATTCACCAAATATTTTGTGAGATTTTCTCTTTTATGTATTTCAGATTTTTTATCTTATAAACACTATTGTTTGATTTTTTTGTGATTTTGTTTTCATATTTGAGATGTAGTAGATTGTAATAATTTACATTGGCATTCATACATCATATATTGTTTGATTTTGTATACATTCCTATTTAATAATTTTGAATTTTGCTTATAAGGTTACTAATGCACAAGTGAATACGGATTTAGATTTGGGTTTGGTGAACAAAAAATTGGAACAAAGGAACATGGAAGAAGAAGAAGAAGAAGAAGAAGAAGAAGAAGAAAGAGAGAGTCAGAGAAGAAGGTTGCAAAAATTGTATTCATATTAATTTTTGTTTGTCAATTGTTTTTCTTTTACTCAATATTTATATTTTTATTAAGAACATTGCATTTCTTTTTTAGTTTGTAGTCATTCCCATAGATATGCCAAATGGATTTGTATTTCTTAAGCATAGATGTATCCTATTTTTTTTCATAGTCAATTTGTATTTTTTTTAGAATATTGCATCATTCCTCAACATATTGTATTATTTCCACTATGTATGCTATTTTTTTTTTCCAGAATCTTGTATCCCTATTTCTTTCACAGTCAATTTGTATTTTTTTTTAGAATATTGTGTCCTTCCTCAACATATTGTATTATTTCCACCATGTATGTTATTTTTTCCTCAGAATGTTGTATCCTTTTTTAAATCATATTCATATGTAATGATTAGATTATATTGGATACAATCAGTAATATTTTGTAATACAAATAAAAGAGAAATATATTTGCAGACAATTTTGATCACTAGGATACTATTTTTAGTTTTCACTATGAAGGTAAAATATCAATTTTAATTTGACTGGTAAAGTGAGCACATAAAATGTAAAAATTATTGGTATACAATAACGATGAAAACATAATAAAAAAGAAAGTTAAGGAATAATTAAGATAATTGGTGAGAATTTTAAGTGATATGTTTTTTTAAAATATTCTCTCCCTTGATTTTCTCCTTTCTGTAATTAAATAATTGTATTCTTGCAAATCAAACAAATATTTTTTTTTTACATAAATCAGATTCATAACAAACTAAAATATTGACATTTTAAATAAGTATTAAAAGTGTGGCTAAGGGGTCCTATTAACTGTCAAAATATTGATATTTTGAAATTTTTTCCTAATTAAAATGCGAGGGGCTAGGCACAAAACAACAAAATACAAGAACTGAATTTGGAGGCTTTTAGGCCCATTTCTCAATTTTCGTATACACTAGTACTCCAAACACATGACGTCAAATCCATGGACTTGTTCTTCAATTTTGAAGGTTGGTTGACTTAAAGATGTTGTCGGGTTTCAGCCCAACTAGAAAATGCAGGGAGTCGTGGGTCCCAAAAAGGGACTCGGATGGAGCTTTCATGAAAAGAGAAAAGAAACAGAAAAGTAATTAATGATCGGATCTGAACAGATCTAGCATTAAACAAAATGTAAGACTAATCAAAATGATAATAACTGACATATGTTGAACAATATATAAACATCTTGTTAAAATTGATCATTTTCAAATGAACCTAAATAAAAAATCTCAAAGACACTCGTAATACTAAGATGCTAATAAACAACCACATATTCAACAGTACTGCATTGATTTGCACTTCCAACATGCGATTGCTTTTAGGAAAGAAAACATTTGAAGATGTTGTCCAAAGATTTTTTTAAAAATCATTATAATAGAGAGCAAATTTGAAACTTACTAAACTTAACAAATGACAATAACACTAACACTAAATTAGACGTCAAGTTTCTTAAGGACAATAACCAAACATGGGGTTAATTGGCATAGCCTCATGACAACATTCAAAGGCATGAAAAGCGCTGAAAAGTTTTGATAAATTTTGACCTTTTAACACGAGAAAAATATTTGAGGGAACTTAACACCAACAAAACAAAATAATAAAGATCTTAAAGGGTATCTATTAGGCTCAAGTATAAGACTAAAAACTTTAGAACATGTCTTACTCAATCAGATTTTTTTAAAAAAAAATCTAACAAACCCATTATTCCAACAAGGCATATTTTAACTTTCTTAAAAGAAATCTCAAGGAACAAGGTCCAAAAAAATAAATAAAATGGTGACACACTGATGATCTCCGTCGAAGCAAAAATACAAACAACAAAGATAAGATTTGAATAGCCAACAATAAATCCTCAAATAATTAGTTAAAACATGGCAAGATGAGCTAGAATATTTAAACAACAAAGGAAAAGGGATGCAATCTAGTTAAAGCTTTAGACAGTCCAAAAAAAGGAGCATGTTGAAAATAAAACAAGGCATAGATAAATCGAATTCGACATATATTCAGCTATGCAGATTTAAGGTGAGGAGCAACAAAGACATACGACTCAACCAAGGTCTTAATCATAGATTCAAAAACATGATTTCAATGCTAGTAAGCAGACACAAGTTAGCAATGCTCCAATAAATAGATTAGAGATTAAGGGTGTCAAGATAAATCTAAATAACTACAGGTCCAGACTCATACCTTTATCTTAACACAAACATCGAATAACAAGATGATTAACACAAATAGCGAATAACAAGATGATTAACTAGAAATCTAAACGACTAAAGAAATAAATCCGACGACCCATATTCAAACCAAATAGACCTTTAATCAAGAGCAGATGACAAAATAAAGAGGAAACAAGAAAGAAGCCTCGAGAATCGTCAAAGTGTTCATCACATAATACCATAATCGAAATAAGACATGGATGAGGGGGTGAGTATTACCTTTTTTCGGGTAGCGAAACTGAGACGAGGACAAACTTGAGAAGAGCCTTCCACGACCAACCTCAAACCCAATGACTCCGACAAGCTAAACAGAGGTGAACGTGAGCAGACACTAAGCAAGAATATGGATTTATGGTCTTTATCCTTCCAAGAAACTATCCTGAATATTCGTGTATAATAATATAGCTGAGAATAGTAGTGTTTTTCGTGCTAGCTAATTCCCAATCTTTTTTTCCCCAACCCATAATAATGAAAAGAAAAAGAGTTTATATGGAGGGGGAGCTAAGGTTTTATTTTTTGGGGGAAAAGGACAAAATTCAGATAAGAATTTTAGGGTAAAATCAGAATTCTAAATTCAACTCCCAATTTCAAATTTCTTCAACGACGAGAATAAGACAAAAGCTTGTACGAAAATTCATATTTTCAACAAATTTCCCAAAAGGTTGGAAAGGACGTGAGCAGCTTTGATCGATTGGTCATCCTTGAAGCTTGACATGGCGCAATCTCGTGCCTAGCAAGGATGAAAATATAGCCACTTTCTGCTGGAACGTACGAGCACAGAGGGACGCGGCAAAAAGTTGTTGCTTTGCCATGAAATCTACTGTTTGGTCACTGAATTTAACATCGTAGTCTTGCGTGAAGACACCGCTTCTCGTTTGACGTTGTTGAAAGAAAATGTTGCTTGTCGTTTCCGAGCTGTTGTTCACGTCGTTTGATTTTGTGAACGTTGGAGAGGACGTTGTGTATTTGCTGTTGGAATTGTCGTTTGTTTAGACATTGCTGGGTCCTTCTGTGAATTTCAACTGTTGAGGAAAAAACAAACAGACTGAGCTGGGTTGCGGCTAAAAGGGTGGGCTATTGAAATTGGAACAAAACAAAAGGAAATTGGGTCTTTATGGGAATGAGATTATGGGCTGCTGAAATTTAAAATGGTGGCCCAACTTGGTCTTTTGATTGGGTTTAAGGGTGAGGCTTAAATTGACTTAGGAAAATAGCCACATGGATGCAATTATAGTCAAATGAGAATTAGAAACTAGCCAAATCGAGTCGATTAGCAAATTCGACTAAAGTTATAATAAGATGAGTTAATTAATTAGTTAATAAGCTTCTTAATTTCAACGACATGAAATAATTAATCTAAATTATAAACTAAATAATTTAAAACTAAAACCATAAATTGAACTAAACTAAATTAACAAAATATTTGACTAAAACATGAAATCTTTTGGAGACGATTTTCGAATATTCATAAAATGTACTAATTATATACGTAATTATATATACATATATATTATTTAAAACTTATAAAAATGACTAAAATTACTTTAAAAATAACTTGAAAAACGTTTGAATTTTATAAAGCTAATTATTCCAAATCGTTTGAAATTGATGAAGCTTAAAAATTAATTACTATCGGGGAGGTTCAAAATTGGGTGTCAACAATTGTCCCTCGTTTAACTTGGATTAATGAAAGAAATTCGAGGAAATTGAAATTGACGAATCCAATTTTGACCGACCACATCTACATCCTTTTGGAAGGGAATTTTGGTGCAGACTTTAGGAATTATGGCCGAACCCCGAAATGGGTTTCCTATATATCTCATGCTATATGAGAATTTAGGCCATTTGTAGTTCGATACGCTTGATTTAACGCATGACTCTAAAAGAATTCAAAGTTATCCCGATATCGAATTATGAAAAGAACGGAATGCTCGAGAATAAGATTTATGAGAGAATGTTGGAATACAACCGAGTTTTCAACATTGATTCTGCCTGCATATCCCTCAACTTAGAGAATCAGGCTGCTTGTTGTTCGACTCGTTCAGTTGAAAAAGAAATCTTTTATGCTAAGATAACATTCGATTGGGAAGAGTGACAAAATAAGTCAAGTATGAAAAGGAGGCATGCAACCTCTTAGCCATGAATGTGGAGCTCTTCACATCCATAAGTAAGAACTTATGCTGACATAATTTCCACAAGCTCTTGGTGTATTGTCACTCAGATTAAGAAGTTGCTCCCGGTGAAAACTAAAATTTTCCAGATGTGAAACTGAAACCGATAAACCTAAAGAAAAACCCACATGCCTTCTGATAGGGGTGTGGTTTAATTGTGGTGGAAGTCGCTCCTGAACTCGCGTCCTAAGAGTTTGGTACTCCTCTTTGGACTATGTCCCAGTTTGCTGCTAAGAAAAAGTTCCACATTGTGCTACATCCTTTTTGATGTCGTCCGCACCTGTGGTTCGTTTGAGAATTCATCTTCTTGGGATGCTCTCGATAGAACTCATTAGCTTAAAATGTAATTCAAATGGAGAGATCATCTTTTACCATGTGTACACTTAATTGCTCTCTTTGAACATTTGACATCAGCTTCTTCCAGTTTGACGTAAAACAAATAAAGATTGTATTTCATATTTGCAATGTAATTCTTCAATGTACTCTTCCTTTACTATTGAAGTAATAAAATAGGCTGATGTAATATGTTGATTAGTTCTCTTGACGTCGTTATTGATGGTTCTCTTGATATTTTCTTGCAAATGAAAATGATGCAGCCGATGTCAATTTTCTTGTGATGCATGACTTTTTTCCTACGATGCATGATTCTGTTCTTCCCGCGATGCATGACTTCTTTCCCTAGGGTGCATAAATCTTTTCCTGCGATGTATGACTTCTTTCCCTGTGATGCATAACTTCTTTCTTTACGATGCATGAATCTTTTCCTGCGATGCATGACTTCTTTTCCTGCGATACATGAATCTTTCCTTGCTATGAGTGACTTATTTCCCTGCGATGCATGAATCTTTTCTTGCGATGCATGACTTCTTTCCTTGCGATGCATGACTTCTTTCCTTGCGATGCATGAATCTTTTTCTACGATGCATGACTTCTTTTTTTGCTATGCATGACTCTTTTTCTGTGATGCACGAAGATAGTGATGATGCCTCCTCGGTACCGAACGAAGATAATGCTTCACCGAGCAACATAGGTGATCTTCTGGGTGGCAGTATCGTCTCATTTGACAATATAATAAAAATGACCCTTTGAGTAGTGATATCATCTCATTTCACAATATGATAAAAATAACTCTCCGGGTAGGAATATTATCATGTCTGATAATATGATGCAGATAACGTCCTCTAGGTATTTTTGGTTGTTGGAAAACAATAATATTGTTATTTTCGAGGTTCATTTATTCCATCTTCGAATACACTTGTATGTTCATTATGGACCTCGCCTTGCTGCGAATTTGAATGAAATAATGCTATTCATATTTGATATACCGTGAGTTTACGGTATTTTTGATACATTTCACTTAAGAGTTGTGTGTGTCTAGGGCCATATTGTATTAGGAATTAATTTTTTTGTGTTATATTTGTTGGAAATAGGCTTGGACGTGGAAGTGTGAGATGACAGCTGAAAATCTGCAGAAGGAGCCACCCACGAAGGTGACCCACAGACCGTATGCCCAGTCACGGTCTATTGATGGGTAGCGTAGATGGAGCATTAAGGAAGTCTTGACCAAGTGTGGAACTACATATGCAGGTGACAGATCATAGGTCGACCCACGGGTAGTCCTGCAGATCCGTCGAATAATTCAGAGAAGTTGAAGTTCCAGTACCTGATGAAATTTCTTAGTATGGAGCCACTAAAGAGGACCCACGGATCGTAGGTCAACCTACGGTTCGTGCTGCACGTCCGCCAATTATATCTGGGAGTGAAGGTTCCATCCTCTGTAAGAAAAAATCTAAGTGTTGACCCACGAAGATGACCTACGGACCGTAGGTCGACCCACGGTCCGTAGGTCGAGTCGTTGATCAAAGCCGCGTCCAGAAAGTTTACTTCTTTATTTTGTTTCCTTTTTGTTTAGGACACATTTTTTCTATAAATAGGGTATGTAAACCTCGTTTTAGAGGGTTAGACACCATTGTATACTTTTAGTTCTTGGTATTTTCTTGGGAATTAACTTGCAAACTTTGGCAATTTGATTTCCTCATTTTGGTTTATAAGATTTTTGCTTTGAATTTCAATTGGAGATTATGGGTTTCTTCTACTTAATACGTAAGTTCATGAATTCTTCTTCTAAAAATACGAATTGTGTTTTTTCAAGCATGAGTAGCTAAATCCACAACTAGCGTTGTGGGAACCATGAGTAATTAACAACGTATGAATAATAACTAAGTAATTCTTGAATAGTGTTGATGTATGTATTGATAATTCTTTAGCTTAGAAGTCTTTTTAACGGTGGCCAACGTTAGAAGTCGCCTTGTTGCTACTTGCCGGACCAAAGAGGTAGTTAATAAGAAAAGAATTATCAACAGAGATTTTTTGTGTGATACTATCTAATAGTCTAATGTCAATTGGTGCGAGGGTGAAAATTAAGCCATACATTAATGCGAAGTCTAATATGAGGTAAAGGTAAGAGTTAGTAAATTATATACACGTAGCCGGACCAAGGTGCAATGTGAAATTCCCTATTTGGAAGACCAATCACTTAGGGATACCTAACTTACCAACTTTGCATGTGATACACTAGGAAATGATTACTATTATTTGGATTACCGCGTTAAGAGCTTATTGGTAACACATACACCCTAGTTTCTCTTTCTCATTGATAACAACAAAGTTCGAATCTTGTTCAATTGTTACTTAACAATATCAAGTTATTTGTTTCACAAAAAACCCCTCCTTTTACTTACTTGTCTTGGAAATAAGTTGACTAAACGAATATAATCGTAAGTTAAGTTTAAGTCTAAACCATATTCCTTGTGGGATCGACCCCAACCTACAAGTTGGGTTCTTTATTTGATAACGATCGCTTATACTTCTTTAGGGAAATGTAATTTGAGTGTATCAAATTTTGGCGTCGCTACCGGGGAATAAGGCTTTTGGATTAAGTTTAACTACATTATTGAACTTTAGTCAATTATTTCCTAATTTTACGTTTTCGTTTGTTTTCTTCAGGTTTCCACTCTAGTGTATGCCAAGTACACGGAGTCGAGGAGAACCATTGACCCCATACGATCTAGAGTTGAGCAAAACTTTAAGAAAGATGAATAATCAAGGGGTCCATGATAATCTAGTCATAGAGAAGCCTGAGGAATAAGTGAATAATGAGAATGCTCAAGTTCAGGGTGATAATCTACTCGGAGATGCATTGAGAGTGCAGAGCCCACATGAACCAAGATTGCATGATAATTACAGGGTCGAGTTCAATACTGTTGAATCTGAAGGACCCATTTTTCTCTCCCACTACCTCCAAGGTATACATTTATGGTGACGAGCAGTCTGATGCATATGTTGCGAGAGGGTTGTTTTTTGGTATGGCTTCAGAAGATCCATACGGGCACATGGCCAAGTTGAGAAGTGTCTGCACGAGTTGTGTAGGGCAACCAAAGTTGGATATGAACACTATAGGGTTAAGAGTCTTTCCTTTATCATTGACCGGAGATGCTGCGATCTGGTTTTCTTATCTTCGGTACAACTCGATTCACACTTGGGATTAATTGCACAAGGTGATCATGGCAAAGTATTTTCCATTGTCCAAGAAGCTGAATCACAAGGACAAATTGAATAACTTTGTAGCACTACCTGGAGAGTCTGCGAGTAGTTCGTGGGATAGGTTCACTGCATTCATACGAAGTGTTCCAAATCACCACATTGATGATGAGTCACTAAATGAGTATTTCTACAGAGGTCAGGATGACAAAGGTAAGGCTGTGCTTGATACTATCACTGGAGGATCATATGGTATTGCACTTTTGAGGAGATCGCTGAGAAATTGGAGAAGATTTCCCGAAATAATAAAGCATGGAGCACTAGAAAGTCAGACACCGAAAGAAACACTCTGCAGTTCAAGTTGTACCTAGTCAATCTGCCGATGACATTCGTGATGAGATGGCTCAGATGAGGACAGAACTTGGGTTGATGTTGAAGCATATGAGCGGAAGTACTGAAAAGGTGAATACGGTAAACTACTTAACTAGAATTCCACCACCACCAGTTGAGGAATGCTACTATGAGGAGGATGCTTATTTGGTGAATGATCAGACGGGGGTTTCCAAACCAACGCCCAAGGTTCCAACTTGGATAATTGGTGCTAAGGTCAAGGAAACCAATGTCAGAACTATGGAAACTATAACAGAGAAGGAAACTATGTCCGGGATGGGAACTACAACCGTGATAACAACTACAACCGGAACAACTATGGTAACTTAGAATGAGAGAGTTGGGTCGTACGTTCCACTTAGGAATAGGGAATCTGGTAACAGAGAAGCTAGGGGTAGTATGTCATGTGTTGAGGATATGATGCAAAAGATGATGATGAGATTTGATGCTACTGATCAGAATGTGAAAGAGATGCGTACTGAGTTGTCTGGAATTGGTTAGAAAGTTGATGCCCACGCAGTGTCGATAAAGCAACTTGAGCAAAAGTATAGTCAGCTAGCTGCTATTGTGAATACACACCAATCTGGCACATTTCCCAGCAACACCATCCAGAATCCAAAAAATGATGGGTGCTCTATGGCAATCACGGCTCGCGGAGGAAAGCAGACTATTGATCCCCCCATGCCATCTGATATGGAAAGAGTGGTAGAAAGAGAGGATGATGAAATTGAGGTTACTGGAGAGTCTAAAAATGCTACAGAGAAGGAAGTGGAGGTAACCCAAAACGCTGTTCCCATGCCTAGACCTCCACCTCCATTCCTACAGAGGTTAGTGCGAAAGATCGAAGAAGGAAAATATCGCAGGTTCATAACTATGTTGAAACAACTTTCCATCAATGTCCCGTTGATAAAAGCTTTGGAGCAAATGCCTGGGTATGTAAAGTTTATGAAGGACTTGGTGACTAAAAAGAGGGCTGTCAGTTGTGAGAATGATTAGAGGTTGCATCATTGTAGTGCCATTTCTACGAGATCATTGGTGCAAAAGAAAGAGGATCCTGGAGCTTTCACTATTCCGTGCACAATCGGTAAGATGCACTTTGCAAAGGCCTTATGTGATTTAGGAGCCAACATTAATCTGATGCCATTGTCTATCTACAAGAAGTTGGGTTTAGGGGCTCCAAAACTGACGGCGATACGGCTGCTCATGGCCGATAGAACTATGAAGAAGCCCATTGGTGTTCTCCAAGATGTCCTTGTGAAGGTGGGGTCATTCATCTTTCCAATGGACTTTGTGATACTGGATTGTGAAGTTGACTTTGAGGTTCTCATAATCTTAGGGAGACCATTCCTTGCTACTGGGCATGCCTTAGTTGATATGGAGAAAGGGCAGATTAAGTTTCGACTGAATAAGGAGGAGGTGACCTTTAACATCTGTAAGTCTATGAAGCAGAAAAGTGATCTTAAACCGCTATTTGTGTTGAGTCACATTTTCGAAAATGGTGCTGAAGTGTCTGGTAAGGAGAAGTTAGGTGCAGCCTTGTGCACAGAGAAAAAGCACCAAGATCAAAAGACAGAAAAGTGCAAACTAGCTCTTGGTGATCTGGTATTGTTGTTTAAATTAAGGTTGCACTGGTTTCCTGGCAGATTCAAGTCCCAGTGGACCGGACCATTCAGAGTGACTCAAGTGTCCCCACATGGAGTGGTTGAGCTAGAGAAAATGAGAGGAACAAGGTTCAAGGCCAACCACCGGAGGATCAAAAGGCTACGTTGGAAATTCTGAGAGTGTAAATGCAGTGACAGAGCCATGAAATCTTGATGAAGTCTGAGTAATCAAGGGGTCTGCGTCATGTCGCGACGTTAAAACAAGTGTTGCTTGGGAGGCAACCCAAGATGTACAATCTAGCCAACTATAGGTTTTCTTTTTCGATATAGGAGTTTTCTTCTTTTATTTTGATTTTTGTCGCTCTTTAGATAATTGTTATTTTTGTATTAGTGTTGGCTAGTAGAATAGGGTATGTGTCTAAAAAATGTCCAGAAAATGTAAAAAGAAAATCCTAATGGTTGCTACGTATGCAAGGTCGAAAGGCAAAATATGTAGAAAAACAGTTGTGCAGTGGCCTACGGACCCCATCGATGGTCCGTAGGTCTACCCACGGACCATCAACGTGGGTCTAAAATTAGGGTTTGATATGAGCACTATTGAGGGTGCTGAGATAGTTTATGGGAGCGCTACTGATGGCGTTCCTAATGTTGATCCAGCGGGCTCCGGGAAATCGGACCCACCCGCTGCTTAAGTGGTCTTCGGCGCATATGCGCCACAGGTTTGCTTCACCCGATCCTTTGCTTTGTATTTGTTTTGTGCCTTGGGGACAATCACACTTTATTTTGTTGGGGATGGGCTAAATGGACTGTGAGTTATAGGGTGATGTTTGAGTAACCCAACTCATAATCCTCTCTTGGGGTTTTCTTGCCTGTATTCTTTTCCCCGAAGAGGCTGTTTTAATTTCTGTTGAATCGGCATGTTTAGGAATGTATGTGTAGGAGTAAGTAGAAAAATGAAAGCATGATGACATGAAAAGCATGAGAAAAATGATCCCTATCCAAAAATGTTGTATTGTGCTAGATCTATAGTCTTGATGAGTTGAATGTGTTGGATCTCAATGTGACAAGATAAGAACCGATTTAAACTCATGACTTAAGCTAAAACTTGAAATGGGTAATCTGATGATCTGATAATGAAATAATGCGCCAAGAGTGTGTGAGGAAAGTTGAATGTTCAGACAGTTGTGCCAATCTAGAACTTACCCTGTTGGTCCTGCTAAGATGATCTAGGCTAGAAGTTGGGAAGTGATCATAGTCCCTTGATCAAATTAGTCCACTTAAGCCTAAAATGATCCGACCAAATGAAATCAATGTTCCGTTTGATCCAAATATTTGAGCCTTAAATAGACCATTTCTTTTGATACACCTAACTCACTTTCCCTAAAATCATTGTCTTGGCCCCGGTCCCTCCTTGGACATGTGCACCTTGACTTAGGCCAAAAGCCTAAGTTGAGGGTGGCTAAGTCAAAAAGTTACCTGATTTTGGCCCTGGTCCAACATCGGATATTGTGCACCTCAACTAATGTAAAATCCATAAGTTGAGGGTGGCTATGAAAGAGGAAACCGAAAAAAAGGTATGAAAAGAGTTTTGTGTTGAAAAGAGAAAAAGAAAAAGATAGAAGATGGTGTGACTTTGTGCAAAAGAAGCAAAAACATGATAAATAAAAGTGCTGAAAATAAAGAAAAATAAAGTGAAAGAAAAAGAAGTGAAAATAAGAGCCACAAAAGTCAAAAGTCACATCCATGTTGAAAGGAGTCAAGGGAAAGAAAGTAAAATGAAAGCATGTCAAAAATAGGTTGAGAAAAGAGGTAAAGAGCCAATGTAATGTCAAGGAGCGCAGAAAGTCACTAAAAAGTACCCAAATTTACCACATTTGACCCTTGAGCCTACGTTACAGCTAAGAAAGTCCTACAGTGATCCTAGCAACTATTGTGAAGAGTCTAAGTAGTGAAAATAAGGGCAAGCCTATGGTATTGAGCACTAATTGTACTTGAAATCACTTCTGAGCGTGAGTGTTGAATGAATCCTAAAACTCAAAAACTCATATCTTCTGTGTGAAAAGGATTTTGTTTGAACTGAGGGCACTAGTTACATTGTTGGAGAGTTGGTACCTTGGTGATTGTGAAATAGTGTATGTTGTGTGTCTATTGGTCGATCTCTGTCATATCTTGATCCACATGAGTTAGCTTGTTGAGTCTAAAATAAAAGATTTGCACTAAGAAAATGGAATGGATTGAAATAGCCATGTGATTGCTTGAGTTTGCATGTCTTCTTCTACACAAGTATCGTATAGAGTTTAGTACGTCGCTTGAGGACAAACAATGAGTTTAAGTTGAGGGTGTTGATATACCGTGAGTTTATGGTATTTTTGATACATTTCACTTAAGAGTTGTGTGTCTAGTTTTATATTGTATTAGGAATTAATGTTTTTGTGTTATATTTGCAGGAAATAGGCTTGGACATGGAAGTGTGATATGACAGCTGAAAATCTGCAGAAGGAGCCACCTATGGATGTGACCTACAGACTGTAGGTCCAGTCACGGTCCGTCGATGGGCGGCGTAGATGGAGCATTAGGGAAGTCTTGACCAACTGTGGAACTACGGATGCAAGTGACAGATCGTAAGTCGACCCACGGGCCATCCTGCATATCCGTCGAATGATTCAGAGAAGTTAAAGTTCCAATACCTAATGAAATTCCTAAGTGTAGAGCCACGAAAGAGGACCCACGGACCGTAGGTCCTACGGTCTGTGTTGCACGTCCGTCGATTGTATTTAGGAGTGAAGGTTCCAGCCTCTGCAAGAAAAAGTCTAAGTGCTGACCCACGGAGGGGACCTACGAACCGTAGGTCAACCCACGGTCTGTAGGTCGAGTCTCAATCAAAGCCGCGTCCAGAAAGTTTACTTTCTTATTTTGTTTCCTTTTTGTTTAGGACATGTTTTTCTATAAATAGGGTATGTAAACCTCGTTTTAGTGGGTTAGACACCATTGTATACTTTTAGTTCTTGGTATTTTCTTTGGAATTAACTTGCAAAATTTGGCAATTTGATTTTCTAATTTCAGTTTATAAGATTTTTGCTTTGAATTTCAATTGGAGATTACGGGTTTCTTCTAATCAATACGTAAATTCATGAATTCTTCTTCTAAAAATACGAATTGTGTTCTTTCAAGCATGAGTAGCTAAATCCACAACTAGGGTTGTGGGAACCATGATAAATTAACAACATATGAATAATAACTAAGTAATTTTTTAATAGTGTTGATGCATGTATTGGTAATTCTTTCCCTTAGAAGTCTTTTTAATGGTGGCCAACGTCAGAACTCGTCTTGTTGCTACTTGCCGGACCAAGGAGGTAGTTAATAAGAAAAGAATTATCAACAGAGATTTAGTGTGATACTATCTAATAGTCTAATGTCAATTGGTGCGAGGGTAAAAACTAAGCCAATCATTGATGTGATGTCTAATCTGAGGTAAAGGTAAGGGTTAGTAAATTATACATACGTAGCCGGATCAAGGTGCGGGGTGAAATTCCCTATTTAGAGGACCAATTACTTAGGGATACCTAACTTACCAACTTTGCATGTGATACACTAGGAAATGATTACTATTATTAGGATTACCGCGTTAAGAGCTTATGGGGAACACATACACCCTAGTTTCTGTCTCTTATTGGTAACAACAAAGTTCGAATCTTGCTCAATTGTTACTTAACAACATCCAGTTATTTGTTTCACAACCCCGGCCCCCCCTTTTACTTACTTGTCTCAGAAATAAGTTGACTAAACGAATATAATCGTAAGTTAAGTTTAAGTCTAAACCATATTCCTCGTGGGATCGACCCCAAGCTCCAAGTTGGGTTCTTTACTTGATAACGATCGCTTATACTTCTTTAGGGAAGTGTAATTTGAGTGTATCAATATTCCCAATTCTTTGGTATAAAAAGCATAAAACTTTCCTACATCCACATAAATTTTTGTTTAAAATGAACTAATATGTGTCGATCTTTTCGATTGTCTGCTCCTTGTCCTGCTATCTCCGGTTGATTCTTCTAATCTTCCGCTTCTTGATAGATTAGACAACATTTTATGTAAAAATAATTGAACATGAAACAAAAGTTTTAAGGAAAATAAGTTTTCATAAAGTAATATTCGAAAAGGTCATTGTCAAGTGTCATGTCATGTCAAGCTTAGTGAATGCCTTTGAAGTTGATGCTTTGAGGTCTATCTGATTGCTTGCTGGTAAGTATTCTAAGTTGTTCTAAACTCCCGATGAACCCTATTGAAATTTTTGAAGTCTTCCTTAAAAATTCTGTCCCAGTGATAATTTCCAACCTAACTTCAGTCTTGACTTGTTGGATAAATCTTCTTCTTGAGAATTTTTGAGCCCCTCTCAAAATTTTTGTCCTAGTTTCTATTGTAAAGAAAAATAGAAATCTTACGGGAGATATGACCGAGTCGTTGTGGCACCTACGTATCCCTTTAAAGTAGGAATCGGGTCAAACGTAGTTCCAGTACAAGGAAATATTAAAAAGGGATAAAAGGCGGTGACCGAGGCCGACATAGGCCGCCTACATATACCATTCTTGAGAATTCAAGTCAGAGTAGTTCATTACAGAGGGATAAAATCCTAAACAAAATGATTACAAGAAAATAAGACGATTACAAGGAAATAACAGAAATACAAACTAAAACTTCACATATAATATCTCTTGACAACATCTGAGTTGATCGGTTTTGGCCATTCAGTGCCATCCATCTACGACAGGACCAAGGCACCTCTAGATAACACTTTGTGAACCATGTAGGGTCCTTGCCAATTCGGTGCAAATTTCCCTTTGTACTCATCCTGATGAGGGAAAATGCGTTTGAGAACCAATTTCCCAGTTTTGAAGATTCTAGTTCTTACTCTTTTATGGAAAGGACGAATCATTCTCTGTCAATACAGTTGACCATAACAAACAGCATCCATTCTCTTCTCATCAAGCAATGTTGATTGATCAATCCGCTTGCGAACCTATTCAACATCACTCAATTCAACTTCCTGGATGATTCTCAATTAAGGTATTTCGACCTCGGCATGTATAACTGCTTCTCTTCAATATACTAACAAATACAGAGTTTCTCTAATTGACGTCCTGACAGTCGTTCTGTAACCTAACAAAGCATATGGCAACATCTCCTGCCAACCTTTGTGGTTGTCAATTATTTTCCTGAGAATTTTCTATATATTCTTGTTGGCGGTTTCTACAACTCCATTCATTTGGGGACGATAAGCAGTTGAGTTTTGGTGAGTAATCTTGAATTGTTCACATATCTCTCTCTCTCATGAAATGACTATTGAGATTCGCTCCATTATCAGTAATGATGGATTCTGGTACTCCAAACCTACACATCAAATTGTTGCGAGCAAAATCAGCTACAACATTCTTGGTCACCGACTTATACGAAGCTGCTTCCACCCATTTGGTAAAGTAGTCAATGGCAACCAAAATGAATCTGTGTCTGTTGGAGGTGGCTGGCTCTATTGGCCCAATGACATTCATGCCCCAAGCTACGAAGGGCCAAGGCAAACTCATAACATTTAGTTCGTAAGGCAATACTCAAATCAAATCTCCATGTACTTGACATTTGTGACATTTTTGCAAAAACTTGCCACAATCATGCTCCATCGTCATCCAAAAATAACCGGCTCGGAGGATCTTCCTAGCCAAAGTGAGCCCATTCATGTAAGTACCAAAAACTCTAGCATGTATATGTTCCAGAAGCTTTGCAGCTTCACTAGCATCAACGCATCTGAGAAGACCTAAATTTGGAGTCCTCCTATAAATGATTTCCCCACTTGGAAAGAAATTGTTAGCCATACGATGTGTTGATTTCTTCTGGTTAAACGTTGCATTGCCAAGATAAGTCCCAGTCTCCAAATACTTCTTTATGTCAAAATACCAAGGCAAACCATCTGGTTCCACTTCAATGTGTGAACAATGGACAGAGTGCTCTTTTACCTCTATATCCAAGGGATCAATATAGCTTGTGCCTGGATGTTTAATCATTGAAGCAATGGTGGCGAGAGCATCAACCAACTTATTCTGTGTCCTGGGAGTGTGTCTGAATTCAATCTTACAGAATCTTTTTGTACAACTTCTGTATCAAATGCATGTACGGTGTGATATTTGGGTTCTTTACAGACCATTCTCTTTGAACATGATGAATCAACAATTCTGAATCTCTAATTACTAGTAACTCATGCACGTTCATGTCGATGGCCATCATCAAACCAAAGATGCAAGCTTTGTATTCAGCCATGTTGTTTGTGCAATCAAATAAAAGTTTAGTTGCCATAGGATAGTGTTGACCGGATTCTGATACTAAGACCACTCCGATACCTTTCCCTTAGTGATTCGCCACCTATCAAAGAACACTCTCCAACCAGGGTATGCTTCAGAAATGTCTTCTACCACAAACGCTACATCTTCATCACAGAAATAGGTTTTGAGCAGTTCATACTTTTCATCAACTGGATTCTCCGCGAGATGATCAGCCAAGGCTTGTGTTTTTATCGCCTTTTGAGCCACATAAACAATATCAAACTC
This sequence comes from Solanum raphanifolium, assembly GCA_036250405.1. NCBI lineage: Eukaryota > Viridiplantae > Streptophyta > Magnoliopsida > Solanales > Solanaceae > Solanum > Solanum raphanifolium. The sequence goes on along the minus strand of JAJOOE010005301.1, from coordinate 27,093 downwards.
ACTCAAAAGTATTTTCCATTTAGCCAACTTCCCGGTCGGCATCGCTTTCTGAAAAATATACTTCATTGGGTCCATTCTGTAAATATGATATGTGGTGTACGAAGACAAATAATGTCTCAACTTCTGAGCAATCTAGGTCAAAGCATAACACGTCATCTCCAAAATAGTGTAACTGGCCTTATATGGAGTGAATTTTTTACTCTGGTAATAAATGGATCGCTCCTTCTTCCCAGTTTCATCATGTTGATCAAGCACACATCCAAATGCGTTATCTGAGACTGAAAAATATAGCAACAATGGACTTCCTTCTCTTAGAGGAATAAACACCGATGGATTGGACAAATAATTCTTAATGGCATCAAAAGCAGTTTGACATTCTCCGGTCCACTTGGTCAGGGCATTTTTTTTGTCAACAACTTGAATATGGGATCATACACCACAGTGGATTGAGCTACGAAACGGCTAATGTAGTTCAACCTTCCCAGGAAACTCATCACTTCTTTCTTGGTCTTTGGAGGAGGTAACTCTTGAATCGCTTTGATCTTATAGGGGTCAAGCTCAATGCCCCTTCTATTGACTATAAATCCCAACAGCTTGCCAGCTGGCACCCCAAAAGCACATTTAGCGAGATTTAGCTTCAAATTGTACCGACGCAAGTGATCAAAGAATTTCCTCAAGTGGGTCAAGTGATTCAGACTCTCACGAGATTTGATTATGACTTTACATACAGCTTGATCTCTTTGTGAATCATATCATGAAAAATGGTCATCATAGCCCTCATGTAAGTAGCACCGGAATTCTTGAGACCAAAAGGCATCACCCGATATGATACACGCCCCAGGGTGTAATGAAGACTGTCTTTTCTGCATCCTTTTCATCCATTAGGATCTGGTGATAACCCGCATAACAATTCACAAATGACTGCATCTCATGTTTGGTACAGTTATCAATGAGAATGTGAATGTTTGGCAACGAGAAATTATCTTTTGGACTAGCTTTATTGAGATCTCTATAATCGACACAAATCCTGATCTTTCCATCTTTCTTGGAAACTAGAACAATGTTGGCTAACCAAGTTGGATATTGCATCACTTCCACTACTTTAGACTTAATCTTCTTAGTAATCTCCTCTTTGATCTTCAAACTTAACTCTAGCTCGAATTTAAGAGTTTTCTACTTTGATGGCTTGAAATCGGGATTGATCAACAATTTACGAGAAGCCATGTTTGTAGTTAGAACTGTAATAACTCTGTAAGACTAGGCAAATACGTCGATGTATTCTCTAAGCAAACGAACCAGGTCCCTTCTTTCAGCTTTAGTCAGGCGGACACTGATTCTTACTTCTTTGACACATTCGTTGTCTTCCAGATTTATGGTCTCAGGTTCTTCTAAATTTGGATTGTGTTGATTCTCAAATTGTCTAAACTCCTCGGCGCTATACTCGGGTATCTCAGTCTCTTCTTCATAGTCCTCACATTCACCATCATCTACCTTATTTTGTTCATTCAGCTCGTGACATGACATGATATTAGCTGGTTTTAAATTACTATTACTGAAATGATAAATAAATAGAGTTAGTTAAGTAAAACATAAACAGATACGTAAATAAACAAATTTTGATAAGAGAGGATTTTCATTTAAACGGAAAACAGACACAAACTGGCCAAAGGTCATTTAGCCTTCTTAAAACATTATGGGGAAATTTAAAAACTCAAACAAGTAGAACTGCATAAAGGGTGGGTCTCGGGTCTCTTCCGGACTACCACCGATTTTTCAAACAAACATAAACACATGTCCTTTCTACCAAAATGAGCAGGGAATCAAAAGTGGCGTGGAGGTCCAATTTGACAATTTCTCCTTTGGTTCAGCATCAAGGATACCCGATGTCCCAGTCTCTTCTTCGACGATTGCATAAACTTTCTCAAAAAGTCCCCAGATTCCTTCTCCATGACTTCCATCGTTGACATACTCCCACACTGGAAATGACTGATACAAATGAGGTATCTGCCTAGCTAATACTCGATCAACACTCTTGTTCATCACCTCTGCTTCATCATCATCTGTGGGGACATATCCCAAACCATACTGTAAACCTATGTCAGGAATCTGAATAGACTCAGTGACCCCTTGGAAATATTTCCCCAATCTGAAACCTGGCTGAAAATTGCTTCAGAGCATGATATTGGTTATCACTTTATAAACAGAAGGCATACGTGGCGGTGGAGCTAAATCATCACTGGTAGCATTTACCAGCTCCACCGTATATAAATCACAACCTCTAGAGAGTTCATCAACAATCGCGGTATACCCGTTGGAATGGATACCTTCACCATGAATGACCAATTTCTGGTCCTTCCAAACAAATTTCATCAGCTGGTGGAGGGTAGAAGGCACAACCCCGACCATGTGGATCCACGGTCTTCCCAGAAGCAAGTTGTTACTACTGTTGATATCCATTACCTGAAACTCAACACTGAACTCAATAGGGCCCACTTGAATCCCCAAATTCACCGCTCCTATCGCGTCTCTTTATCCGCTGTCAAAAGCCCTCACATTAACTTGTTCTGGTGAACCTTTCCCAAGTCAAAGTTTAATTGCTTGAGTGTCGAAAGTGGACAAATATTGAGACGAGACCCATTATCAATCAAGACATGATTTATAACCTTGTCTCGGCATTTAACAGTGATGTGGAGAGCTTTATTGTGCATTGCGCCTTCAAAAGGTAACTCTTCATCACATAAACTGATGCGGTGCCCTCGAATTACTTGGCTGACCATTATCGCTAGATTATCACTATTTGTACCCACATGTACGTAAGTGTCGTCTAAAGCTTTCATGAGGGCTTGCATGTGTAGTTGTGAGCTCATCAACAAGGCCCACACAAATATTTAAGCTGACGTTTTCTCTAAATGCTTAACGATTGAATAATCTTTTGGTTGCATTTTCCTCCTGAACACTTTTGCTTCAGCCTCACTGATAGGTCTCTTTGATTGATCCTTCTTATGCCATCCTTGGGCCAACTCTTCCGGTGTGTAGCATTTATTGGATCTAGTCATAATTTGGGTAGCAACCGCTTCAATCACAAACTTCTCTCGAGGGGGAATTTCTTTTGCCACTAAGGCAACAACCTTCTCAGGTGTCATAATTATAAATTCATTCTTCTCCTTTATGAACAACAAAGACATAACTTTCTCGAGGTCATTTGGCCTAACCGAGACAATCGCCTTTGTCGTGCACCACTTCTACTCTGTCTCTATCATGTTGATATTGTCGCCTCCATGGTTTGGAAGAGGATTCATGTTGACGTTGGGTGCGTCAGTCTGAAGAGTGACCACTTTCTGTTCGATTAAGTCCTGAATCTTGTGTTTCAAATTGATACAATCCTCAGTGTCATGCCTAACACCATTGGAGTGATATGCACATCTTTGATCAGAATCTAGAGCTGGTGTCAACAGGCTTGGGCCCAACTGGATGAATGAAACCTGGTGCAGTAAATCACTCGAATAGCTTTGTCCGAATTTCAATGAGCGGAGTGAAATTTCTAGCGAGCTTCTTCTCAAATCTCGAACGAGGAGAATTGTAATTTCCTTATTGAGGGGGAGTCATTTGACGATAATTTCGGGCATTTCGGCGGGGGGATTGATACCTTGGATATGAATTGGGTTGGTAATTTGGCTGTGGAGCTTGGTAGTTCGGGGGAATATTTTGGTAAAATGGAGCTGAGGTTGATAAACAGGGGGAGGAGCTTGGTAAGTTTCCTGAACGTTTGCACAATTAGTGGTGACATTTCGATAGTGAGGAGATGGAGTTTGGTAAACTGGAGAGTGAGTTTGTTAAACAGGAGAAGGAGTTTTGTAAACATGAGAAGGGGTATTTTGTAATTAGGGGGAGGGTTATTTTGGTAATTAGCATGTACATAACAGGCCGGGTATGAACTCTGTGAAGGTCGAGAACGACATTGGTATGATGAGGATTTTCTTGAGGGATTCTTCCCTTCAGATGCATAAGAAATAGAAGACACATCCTCTATTTCTTCTTCAACAACCCCGAGGATCCGGGAGAGGTAGCAATGCGAGCAATCTTCCCGGTTCTTAGTCCGTCTTCGATTGTCTCACCTACCTAGACTATCTCGGTGAACTTGCTCCAACGAGCAACATAACCTATCATAATACTCGGGCTCTTGAACCCGCACAAATACCTCAACAATTTATTTCTCAGACATAGGAGGCCAAACCCTATGTGCCTCTTTTCTCCATCTTTACGCAAATTCTCTGTAACTTTTGGTTGATTTCTGCTTCATCTTTTCTAAGGAATAACGATCAGGAACGATCTCTGCATTGTAGGCGAATCGTTCGATAAAGTCCTTAGCTAGAGCATTCCAGCTAGGCTACTGCCTCATTTCCTGAGATGTAAACCATTCCAGGGTTTCTCCATTCAAACTTCGTGTGAATAGCCACATTAATAAGGCTTCATTTCTTCAACTCCCACGAGCTGGTCATAGTAGGCCCTCAGGTGCGCTAAAGAATTCCCTGTTCCTCTAAAAATATTAAATTTTGGCACTTTAAACCCTTTCGGGAGGTACAGATTCAGATGGATACACAGATCCTCATAACTTAAGCCGGCGACTACGGGAATGCAGTGCAGCTCCTTTACGATTTTTCTGATCTCTTCTTTCATATCCAACTTGGATACCTCTTCCTTTTCCCTCTACTCACTCTATTGTCCTTCATAATGATCAAGTTCAGAACAGTTGGCGTTGGGTTCATTTGGGATTGGGATTTGGAAAGTGGTCTTTTGAGGTAAGGGTGGAGCAATTATGGGATTCTGGGTATTTGGAGAGGCTTTGTAATTTTGGGGGAAAGTCTGGGGTTGGTATACTGTTTTGGTGATATGAGAAGGTTTGCGGGTTGTTAACGTTTTGGTTTTGAGGGGGAAGACAAGTTTGGGGGTTGGCATTTTGAGGAGGGAGTGGCACTTGGGGGTTGGCACCTTCTGAAAGAGGTTGTGCTTGGTAAGGGACGGAGGCATAATACAGCTTTTGGACGGTTAGGTCGATGGTTGAGGGATTCTGAGCAAGATCGAAGGGTGAGTTTTAAGCCTGTTTCACGTTTGAAGGAGGAAAGTAGAGTGGAGGTCTTCAATCTCCTAGAGCATTGAAAGCAAAAATCGGATTAGGCAAATCATGCCTTTTCTACATTTCGACCCTCATTTCGGCGATCTGCTGCAACAACTGCATAATTAATTCATTTTGATAAGCGACAACAGGCTGAGCCACGACAACATCAGTCAGACCAATCTCTTCATTGTTATCATCCATTACTGCTTTTCCTTTTTGTGAGCTTTGATCAGGGAAGGAATCTTTAGGAGCCTTAGATCTTGTGAAATAAGTATGATCAACCAGCTTATCAACACATACCAGTTCTAAGTATCTGTAGAAGAAAAATAACTCAAAGGCAAATCTGTTAGTTTTAATTCATGACAACATGATGCAAAATATCACATAAAAGGTATATAAATACATAAAAGTTTCTTTGTTTGATGACATGTTAACCCACGAGTAACGGGGACTGATTTTTTGAATAAGCAGAAATTTGCTCATTTTATTTTGCGACTAGTGAATCAGGAAGGTTGATCTGTATTGAACTAAGGTCTTCTTGTTGCATCTCTCGGCATCTGTTGATGGGAACTCACTATTTCCTTGTAGAATGAATGGGAGAAGAAAATTATAAAACGATAGGGGCCGGGCCTTGAAAGGCTGCCTACGTATCTTCAAAGGAGAATTCAGGCCCTATGTAGTTCAAATACAAAGTGAGTTTTGGTTTTCATACATTCATTTCTTGATTACAAGGAAACTGAAAACATGCGATAAGAATCCTAAAAAATAAATTGTGCCTTTGTCAAGGCTTCTTCTTTTGACTAGTCAAAGCATTCTTTCTGCCGCATGACAAGGGTAGGGGAACTTGACTTGGATTCTTCCCTTGTTGATTAGTGACTCTATATCATAGTAGAATACGAGGCACGTTTTAATGTTGTGATCCCCGGTGTGAAGTAATGACAACGAAACAAAGTATGCTCTGTGACTGGCTTAGCAGGTTTTCCGGTTGATCATAAATAAGAAGAGTGTAATGACCTAACAGATGACTAATTTTCCCACTGCTGATCAAGTCGCGGATCACGGTCTTCAGTTCAACACATTCCTCTATTGTGTTCCCTTTTTGGTGTGTATGGTGGGCACATATCTTATGTGCGTTTTCATGTTCAACCTTGGAAGTGGTCCCTTCGAGGGGTTTCAGGTTGCTAAAGCCTTAAGATGCTCGTAAATGAGAGCACACGAAATGACTTTTGTCCCTACACTATGATTCTGACGATATGCCTGAAGGGTGATCTTCTCGTTCCATTATTTCAAACATTCTTAGAAAGGAGTCTTGTAATTAACTTCTTACTTGGGTTTTTCTTCAGCAACTTCAGGTTGAGTGTCTTCGAGGAGGGTGACATGAACTTCTTTATCAAAGAAAGGGTATTTTTTGCGTAGTCTCTGAATCTCTCGTGTTGCGTCTTCTTTCTTTTTCAGCGTAGCAGCTATCTCTTCATCCATTATAGCCAATCTCACCTTTTTAGTTGCTATCTCCACATTTAATGCTGCACTATTGGCTAGTGCAACTACGGTGGCAAATTTTACTTTTATTGCCCTTTCCTTAACTTCTCAGATCTCCTGGTTGATCTGGTGCAGTTCCAACATCTGTTCTTCCTCAGTCAACTCCACTTCGACATTCTGGCTTCTTTCCATCTTAGTGGTAGATTTACCTTTCCTAAGAGGATAGAGTAATATCTTAGGATTTGGTAGTGGGATTTAGTTTTGGCTGAGAAACTCACGACTCAAATAATATTTTGGTCGATCATTTAGTTAATGGCTTGCTTTTTGTATCTTTAGAGATTTTCGGAAAATTTTAGATAAGAAGTGGGCTAAAATATCCTCATTCAAAGTAATAATATCACATAAACCGTTAAAGCACACAAACGGCTATCTCGCGTTCTAAGCAGATATGTGACCTTTTTGTGCCAAGGGTAGGCCTAGCGATTTGAATGATGTATTGTGTCATTTTAAGAACAAATTATTGCACCCCCAAAAATAAGGTCTATAAATAATTATAGAAGTCATTACAAAGTTAACAAAATGGGGTTCATCTTTTAGGGAAAGGGATAAACTGTAAAGACAACAAAAATCAATCTCGAGCAGAAGAATAAGATGACTAGAAGGCCGAAGGTCTCGCTCCTCCTCTTGCTTTCTCTACTTTTTCTCGGATGAGGTGTTTGCTAGTCACCACATGCGGTTCGGCGAACACAGCTTTGGAGGACATCGGCACGTTAGAGAGAGTGTCAAGCTGACCATCCAGGTTTGAGTCCAAACGCATCAGGCAGACCCTTGCATTGGCTAACTCTTGTGTGATGAAATCTAAGGCCCTTTGACTTTCATATTCTCTTTGTTAGAACTCTTGTTCCAGACATTGGAACTCCTGCTCCCTTTGGTCCCACTGTTGCTGAAAATGATAGGCTTGAAGTTGGAGCCTCACTTGGACATCTTCGATTTACCGACCCGTACATGGCCCTGGATTTAGTGTACCAAGTAGATCATCCTTTAACCATTTCTTGTAATCATCTACATACCTAGCTCTATATCTGTCTGTAGCCATGCTTTCTTTTAGGTTGACACACCCGACCTATTCATGGAGAATTTCCCTAGCATGAGGTATCTTAACACACCCATTGTAGTCGATGACGTATCAGCTAGTGTCTACTTTCACAGGTAGGATTTATTTTCTACCAAAATGCCGTATTCCTACTAGGATTGTAGGGTCGTACCCCTCTAATGCCCGAGAGAATTAAGAAAGGACACAAAGCCCCTCGAATGATAATTTTTTCTGACGTGAAATCCTGAAACGTCCATTGCACATTTCCCTCTTTTATATCGTTGAGGACTTGGGCCCACACTTTCCTCGTGTTGTGGATCTTGAACATGTGGATGCTTAAATAGAGTTCGTAGTGGTCAAGGTGGCTCGACTTTTCTGGGTTGGCCAACTTTTGTTTTTGAGTCTCGTCTGTCTTTACTAGATGTTTAGACATCCACCAGATATTACACCTTTGAAAAAATGGATATCCATTTTTGCATTCTCCCAAAGATCGATACATGTCTTCTTCTTCTTTATCAATACCCTTAAAGATGGCGTGTGTAACCATTACAATTCGAGTATCAATCTCATTTCCTCCGTTCTGAGGAAATACCATCGTTATTAAGCGGCATATGGCGAATGCAAGGGTTTGAGTCTTACTCCAAGTACCATGATCGAGAAACTCATTTGGAAAATTTTCAGAATAATTCTCGTGCCTCCATCGCTCAAAGAATTTCATAAACGGAATACTCGGGGTATCCAACTAGTTTGCATTTACTAATATCAACATGTTTTTCATTTGTAAGCTAGTCGGCTTATCCGATAGTAAAATGTGATGATCTAGATGTTCTTTCCTCTTATTGCACATCCTGATGGTGTCTAGACAATCTCTTATCTCCTCAATAGTAAGTGTTATTTCGACATCTCCGAAGCAAAAAACCATTTTCTCATCATCCCAAGACCGAGCGATCACTTCAATGAACTCGGAACAGACCTTAAGGTTCATTATCCATGGAAGGTGGCCTAAGTGGATGGAAATTTCCTTTTTCTGATCTGCATTGAGGCGGATCCACCAAAAGTGAAGGAGGTTTGGTGTCTGGATGACCATTTTGAAACTCAAGAATTGTTTGACCATCTACAAAAACATACTAAGAATTAGCAACCCCCAAACCCAAGGCACAACAATTTGTCAAACAACTGATACATCCTTCTAACACGTAAGTATGAACGTCCGTTCGGGCCGGAGGCCCTTTTGGACTCAAGGTGGTCTTTATAATCGACTCAATACGCCTTGGGTGTTGGGTTATCTTAGGCTAATGCGTTATTTCGGGATTAAGTTTCGCTTTACACAAGTTTGACTGGGAGTGGGTTTTATTTGTAGTGGATCGGTGATCCAAGCAGACTATTTGGGCTGGGGAAGTTAGCGACTGTTGATCATCCAGTGGCCAACTATAGTCGTCAGGATACCCTAAGAACAATTTGGTTAACGAACGACTGTGGCCCGTATAATCGTCCTATAAGTGACAAAATAAAAAAAGTGTCGCTTGACATAATATATGTTATGCCATGAATGAAACAGTTTAATATTTATGGAAATATAAACAAATAAGCAAATAAACAAACAAACATTAGCCAAACAAATTAATTTTAAGGTTAGAACCCAATTCAAATCCCCAGCGGAGTCGTTATTCTTTTTATTTAAAAAGATAACAACAGGTTTTAAGAGTCGCCACTTCATTTTTAAAGAAAAAACTAAGAAAACTAATTTTTCAAAAGATTAAAACAGTAAATCAATTGAAAATATTAAAAGGTTCGGGGTTCATAAATATTTTGAGAAGGGCTTGAAAGCACCCAAAATGCCCGCTAACATGCGGTTATTCGATAATTAATTATTTGACTAATTGATTTTAAAATAAAAACATGCATACTGAAACTAATTAAGAAGTAAACAATTTAAAATTTTAAAATATCTTAAAGGGGAAAGGGGGATATTAAAAATATTATTTAAGTACAACATTTTGTAAATTTTAATGAAAGTCAAGTATAAAAATATTTACTTAAGTTTAAATAGTTAATTTAAAATGGTTATCTTTTGGGGCATTGATTAAGAAGAACCTTAAAATTAAATAAACACATAATAGCTAATAAATAGAAAAGGAGGGAAAGATTTGGGCCCAAGTCTGATTATGTTCGCCTAAGCTAGTACTTGGGCCTAATTTTGTTTTGGACCTTCGGCCCATTTGCACCTGTCCTAAAGAGACTAAACTGAGCTAATTTCTCTATTGTGCTTTAGGCCCAATTCTTGCATTTGGCGCCTGTGCTAAACTAACAAAATAACAATAATGAAAATGCGAGGGGCTTAGGCCTAAAATAACAAAATACAAGAACTGAATTTGGAGTCTTTTAGACCCATTTCTCAATTTTCATATATACTAGGTGTATATTAGTGTATAAAATCCCTATATCAACTCCAAACACCTTTACGTCAAATCCTTGGACTTGTTCTTCAATTTTGAAGGGTGTCGACTCAAAGATGTTGTCAGGTTTCAGCCCAACTAGAAAATGGAGGGAGTCGTGGGTCCCAAAAAGGGACTCGGATGGAGTTTTTAGGAAAAGAGAAAAGCAATTAATGATCGGATCTAACATTAAACAGAATGTAAGACTAATCAAAATGATAATAACTAACATATGTTGAACAATATATAAACATCTTGTTAAAATTGATAATTTTCAAATCAACCTAAATCAAAAATCTCAAAGACACTCGTAATACTAAGATGCTAACAAACAACCACATATTCAACACCGCATAGATTTGCACTTCCAACATGCGAAATTGCTTTTAGGAAAGGAAATATTTTAAGATGTTATCCAAAGATTTTTAAAAAATCATTATAACAAAGAGCAATTTTGAAACTTACTAAACTTGATAAATGACAATACAACTAACAATAAATTAAACATCAAGTTTCTTAAGGACAATAACCAAACAAGGGGTTAATTGGCATAGCCTCATGACAACATTCAAAGGGTATTTGAGGGAACTTAACACCAACAAAACAAAATAATAAAGATCTTAAAGGGTATCTATTAAGCTCAATTTTAAAAAACTAAAAACTTTAGGAAATGTTTTACTCAACCAGATTTTTTTTAAAAAAAAAAAATCTAATAAACCCATTATTCTAAATTTCTTCAAGGACGAGAATAAGCCAAAAGCTTGTACGAAAATTTAGATTTCCAACAAATTTCCCAAAAGGTTGGAAAGGACGTGAGCGGCTTTGATCGATTGGTCGTCCTTGCAGCTCGACGTGGCGCAATCTAGTGCCTAGCAAGGACGAAAATGCAACGACTTTCTGCTGGAACGTACGAGCGCAGAGGGATGCGACAAAAAAGTTGTTGCTTTGCCATGAAATTTGCCGTCTGGTCGCCGTATGCTGGCGTGGAGACGTCGCTTCTCGTTTGACACTGTTGAAAGAAAACGTTGCTAGTCGCTTGTGAGTTGTTGTTCACGTCGTTCAGTTTTTTGAATGTTGGAGAGGACGCCGTGTCTTTAATGTTGGAATTGTCGTTTGTAAAGATGTTGCTGGTCCTTCCGTGAATTTTAGCTGTTGAGGAAAAGAACAAACGGACTAGGCCGGGTCGCGGCTAAAAGGGTGGGCTGTTGAAATTGGAACAAAACAAAAGAAAATTGGGTCTTCCTAGGAATGAGATTATGAGCTGCTGAAATTTAAAATGGTGGGCCCAACTTGTTCTTTTGATTGGGTTTAAAGGTGAGGCTTAAATTGACTTAGAAAAATAGCCACATGGATGTAGTTATGATCAAATGGGAATTAAAAAGCTAGCCAAATCGAGTTGATTAGCGAATTCGGCTAAAGTTATAATAAGACGAGTTAATTAATTAGTTAATAAGCTTCTTAATTTCGACGACATGAAATAATTAATCTTAATTATAAAATAAATAATTCAAAACTAAAACCATAAATTGAACTAAACTAAATTAACAAAATATTTGACTAAAACATGAAATCTTTTTGAGACGATTTTCGAATATTCATAAAATGTACTAATTATATACGTAATTATATAAAACATATATATTATTTAAAAATTATAAAAGCGACTAAAATTACTTTAAAAATAACTTGAAAAGTGTTTGAATTTTATAAAGCTACTTATTTCAAATCGTTTGAATTTTATAAAGCTACTTATTTCAAATCGTTTGAAATTGAGGAAGCTTCAAAATTAATTACTATCGGGAAGGGTCAAAATTGGGTGTTAACAATTTTCCTACCACATGTGTTAATAAAACAAAAAATAAATAACAAAAAGGTGTCATTTAGTGATTTTGGCATTCGAGGTTTTAAAAATAAGAGTTATTGTGAATAAATTCACTATTATGATGCATGTTGACACATTTTGGCATTCCTCCTCGTTTCAGGGAGTATCTGAAATAGAATCTAGTACTTTTTGGTCGTGATTATTTCAATGGGTCGCTTATTGTTCAAGAATTTTTGTTTAGATAATTTATACCATCATGCCTAAATTCTTTTATGTTTCAGTAGTAACATATTCTTCAATGGATTTGAGGTCCATAATGCAACGACAACAACAACAACATACCCAGTGTATTCCGATAAAGAGAATCTAGGGAAGGTAGAGTCACTACTAAAACTCTGCTAAACATAACAGACAGAAAAACAGCGGACAATGTCGCTCCGAAAAGCGACGTCGTTTTCCACACTGTCCGTCGCTTTTTAATAAAAATAATTATTTTTAAAGTTTTTTTACAAAATGTGACGGATGACATCTCTTTCTTCGTTGCTTAATTTGCCAGATTTTTGTGCCAAAAAATATATAATTATTAATTATTTATTTAATATACGTAGAGAAGTCGTCCATCGCTTTTCATTTAAAATAATAATTATTAAATTAAATAATAACCGCAATGTCCATCATTTTTGAGTAATTTTAATTTGTTAATTATTTTTTAAAATTAACGATGGATGACATCTCGTAGTCTATCACTTTTTGGTGGTCAAACACTTTTAAAAAGCGACGGATATTATCATTTAGTCCGTCACTTTTTAGTCAAAATTTTGGTCAAACATTTTAAAAAAGAAACAACGGACAACGCCTCACTTTTTTTTAAAAGATCTCTCTCTTCTCCTCATCTCTTACTTCTCTCTAAAGAACCGATGCTCAACTGTCATCGCCGCCGTGTTTGCCGCTGCATGATGCGCGCAAGTCGCCAACTGTCGCTGTCGCTGCCCTTGCTACTCCTTTCTTCATTCTCTCTTTATCCTTTAATTAAGGTTAGAGTTTCATCAATTCTAGTTTTTTTTTTCAATTTGAGTTTGTTAATTAGTTTGTTGAATTTGTGTTTATTTATTGTTAATTTGAATGATTGATTGTTAGTTAGTGAGTGAATTATAGATTTTTGATTTTAGGACTAGTTTGAATTGGAGTATTTCTTGAGTTGGTATTGAAGTGTTAATTTGAAGTTAGAAGTTAGTTTATTGTAATTAGTTTATTGAATTTGTGTTTTATGATTGTTAGTTTGAATGATTGACTATTAATTAGTTAGTGAGTGAATTAGGGATTTTTTATTTTAGGACTAGTTTGGATTTGGAATTTTAGGACTAGTTTGAATTATGGTATTTCTTGAGTTGATATTGAAGTGTTAATTTGAAGTTAGAAGTTAGTAATTAAAGTGTTTTGAGTATAAGATGGCGTTGACACCAAATTTTGTCCCTCCTTTCTTCTAATGTATTTCGTTGAGCTTCTAAATTACTAATAAGTCGAATACTTTATAATTCACTATTATTTTCCATTTATCACTATTGCTATCATAATTACCTATTACTTTAAATTTTATTATCATCTTTCTATTATCATTTTTACTATTTTAAAAGTATATTTTTACTAGCAGCATTTATTATTAACACTTTATTGTCGTCTTTTTTAAAATAGATTGTCGTTACTTTATTTCAAGTTTCTTACTTACTAAACCTTTTATATAATGTATATTCTATTAGTTATAATTAAATTAGAAGTTCAAATGATTTAATTTAAAGAAGGAAAAAGGTCATGAAAGCCCAGGGGCGGAGCTACAGCATGATAAGGGTGTGCACGTGAACACTCTTCGTCGAAAAATCACACTGTTTACGTAAGTCAAAATTTATTAAATACAAATATATAATTCATTTTGCACAACCTTAACATTAATAGAGGCTTTGGCGTAGGGGAAAAGGTGTTCAAAAGGAATGCCGAGGTTGCCAGTTCGTATCTTGTTGCTATTATTTTACTTCTTTTGTTTGTCAAAATCACACAATCCTTTGTGGGTCCACCTAATCTCAAGTTACTCTCGCAAATTAAAGTTATAATTTACTTTCTTATTTAGGAGTCATTACATATTATTTATTTTATATTTATTTTCTCCATTTCAATTTATATGACATTGATAATTATTGTGCTTTATATTATTTTTTATATAATTTTTAAAAATATAAATTTTGTTTCAAAAGTTATTATTTCTGAATTCACGGTCTATGTTTAAAAATTTGAATCTTGAAATTTTAAGTGTGCTACATAAATTGAAAAAGGAAAAATAATAAATTTAACTCAAACGTTAGTTTGGATATATATATATTTGTAAATATAAAATAATAGTTTAAATGAGTTTCTACTTAAAGAATTAGAAAAGAAGGTTATGTGCAATTACATTTCTCAATTTCCTCTTAGTAGGTCATTCGGAGGTTTGAAAATAATAATTCATAAGGGGTTAATTTTTTCATAGTTTCATAATTGAATTTGGAGATTTGAAACTTTTAATTAGAATTTTCACACATTTTCTATTAGAATAAAAGAAATTTAATATACATACATTGAAATAAAGAAGTAGCATAATCGATAGGTTGAAAAGTAACTTTAAATTTAAGTAAAAATTAATATTTTTTTTTTTTGAATATGTGCATGTGTTCAGTAAAATCTCGACCCATTCATTATAAAACTATTTCAGTTGATATAACTTATCATGTATTTTTGAAAGCAAACCAAATTAGAGATTTTTTTTCAGACGTTGTGTTTAGTGGAAATTTTTTTATTGACGGTGTTGATAGTAAAGTCGTTAGGTAGAACAAGATGGATATAAATCCATACCAAAAGAAATTTTTCGTTGCCTTCAAAAAATTTGCACACCCTTCATAAATAGTCTAGCTCCGCCACTGTGAAAGCCTATCCATTTCCAACCCATTTATGATCCCAAAATCAAGCAAAACCCATTAAAAAATCTGTCCAAAATTAGGTCCAAACTCGCTAGCCCTTTTTGAAATATATCAGAAAACCTCCCTAACCTAATCCCCTAAAAAAGATCAGCCGCTCCCTTTCAATTTTTCTCTATTCGATTTCAGAAGATTTCCAAAATGCTTTCGGTAAAAGCAGGACTATGTTCTTCCAATTTTGTGTAAAATTGTAGTGCTTTGAAACTCTCTCTTTCATATTCAACTGATCAATCAACACAAGAAGCCAAAAGACTTTTTGAAAATATGATTTTTTTAATGCAGAAAATCACTTTAGCAACTTCAAACGACTCATTTTAGGCTCCAAGATCTACCCGTGACTTCCCTCCTCTGTAAAATTTGAATTTCAAAAATAAAAGATTTGTCTTACCATTCTTTTCCTATAACTAATACCTCATCTTCAACAACGGAGAAGCTTTTCTTACTCATAAGAACATCATACATGGTCGAAGTTATTCATAACGTTTAGCTATCACCATCCTTGCCAAAATTCTTGTATTTTCTGTCCGCTTTTATCGAACTCATTAGGTTCGAGGGGTGAATCTGATCATAACGAGAGAGTAGATTCTACAGTGACGTCCTAGTTCACTACACTACAAAAGGTAAAATCTGATTATTCTATTTAGTTAAACATTTGTGGTCGTGTTAGAAAAAAACAAGACTTACGCATTTCTTTGTCCGTAGTTATATTACAGTTGCTATTATATAATAATCTCTTTTTAGTTGTGAAAAATCTGATTTCAATCATATAAATTGAGTTGTCATGTACCACTATATGTTCTGCTATTTTTTTAAAAATAAAATAAAAGGACCCTACTAATTTTGTGTGATAAATTGACTACTTTGGTTTGGATTTAGATATGCTAGTATGTAGAGAAATTGTAGTTACGCTCAACTAAGGATCTGAAACTGTGATTTGATATAATAATCGTGAAAGGATAATTTTACCCACTCTGTTATATTAATCTTTAGAGATATATGTGTGAGGGCTGTTTTGTGTATATTTAGTTTGGCCAAGTATGTGGAACATCTAGTTTGGTATGTAACTTGTTCCCAGTTATGACTAATATAACTTTCAACTAACTATTCTCTTTTTATTATAGTACCAAGAATCAAATTTCCTCATGTAACTCTTTTCTCATGTTTATTTGGCATGAAATCGGAGCCGGCGAGTCTCCTTTGAAACTCAACGACACCGCTACAACATGGAGCTTGCATATCCCTCACATGGAATTGATCATATAAATTTTTTTGGCACTACACCTATTCGCTTTACCTATTCCCTATTTCTAGAGACGTGTCCGGATAAAACGAGACATTATAGTTAATTAGTTGTCTAGTACATTACCTACCAGTATGCTTACTTATTTGTTTGGTTTGCTGTTATGTTACTAGAATTTGCACAAATATGCTTGAATGACTTAGTAATTTATCTATAGTTAGTATCTTATTCATGTTTATAACCTTTTTTTACTCCTAGATTTAATGACCGTATTTGGATAATTTGGCAAGTTCTTTGATTTGTGATAAAAATCAGCTAACCTTTATTTTATTTAATGTATTAAATCAGATTTTTTTTGGGATTGATTTGCAATACTATTTTTCTTTACAAAAACCTTCTTTTTTCTCTTTTAGTAAAGCCTTTTGGAGGCTCTATTTACTTTTCTTTTAAATATAAATAACTAGACTATCTTGGACCCCAAAAACTACCTTTTTGAGTCTATAACATATTTCATTAATATCATACACCACTTTTAAAATCAAATTATTAGTCTCAAAGCTTTTTCGATCTCAATCTGTCTAAAATGGAGTTTTGGATTTGTGATTTTAAGTAAAAAATGATTTTATTTTGATCACTTTTGTTTAAAAGTTTCTTGGTGTAACTTTGTTTCCATGGTTTTGACAAAATAAGGAATAATTTATTTTAACTTAAATTTATCCATGTAAGCTATTTTAAGACCTAAAGTTTGTACTTTTATATTTTATCCAAACACTTTTTAATATGCTAATATTTTATTTTGGCACTTAGCCTAATCAATTAATAAAGTTTGGTTGGTTAACCATTTTTAATGGATTTTAAAGGATGTCTAACCCCTTTCCTTTAAATTAGTTGAACCCTTACCTAGAATCTTATGTTTAGTAGACCTTAAATGGAGTTAACTTTAGACAAAGACTTTAATCATTTTAGATATCATAATTCACCGTAAATAATTAGGTGGCGACTTCTTAAGTTAGTTATTAATTTGGAAATCACCAAAATGTTGTACACTATTTGACCTGATTAAAATGGGGTATAACAGCTTGACGATTTCACCGGAGACTTTTTAGGTTCTAACCATAGTGGACTTAGTTTAATTAGACTTTATGTGCTTACTTTAATTACTTTACATGTCATAAACTTGTTTTTACATGGTACTCAATTGTTAGTTTGACATAAATTATTTTAATACACTGGCAATTATTTGTTTACTAAATATTTTTTTCTTGTTATACATTGTTTGTTTGTTATAAATGGTTTATGTGTTATCATTTTTCTTAACTGTCATTTCGTTCATATTTCTTCACTTCTTGGAAATTTACGCTATCACACGTACATGAGAGGTGTGTTTTGCGCACACACCCGCAATTCTTTTTCAAAATCCAAAATTTAGGAGAGTTGACATATACGTGGGGTGTCTGAATCTTTTTCTATGTGACCGCATAGCCTTCTCGCTCTAGTCGTTAATTCGAGAATCTTGTGTAGTAAACTCACTCCTAGGTTACTTAGAGTAGAGCTAAACCAACACACTTTATAAGGAACATACTTCATTTCATGACCTAAGAGGCTTGATACCCTTGGTGTATTAAGTTCATTAGTTGACTTTACCTTAAATGTCCAAGTGAGTTTTCGACCCCAAGTAACGACCTATCATTATTTATGTGCATATTTGAGGAATATTTATGTCTAAATATGAACCATTTGTTCTAATTAATTAAACTTTAGGGGGTGGTATGACTAAACTTTCCATGACAGGTACGAAGACTTGATGTTTGGGTACAAGAAGTGGCATATCACCAAAAGGAACCAAGAAGGATGGACATAACAAAATTTCTTTTATTTTATTTTAAAAGTACTTTACGTTGTATTCATTCGACATGTTTTGTACCTTATTTTGAATTTTTTTTTATTTAATTAATCAAGAGTAATGGGATGACATATTATGACAAATATATTCCTCAGATTTACGTTAAGCCTACCTCCGACACAAAGAGGTCACAAGCATATTAAGACGTGTTTGCATGCTATCTTTACAATATATTTGAATTTACTTGATTAATTGTTTACATGTTATTCTTACAACTTATTTGACTCTATTTGATAACTTGCATGTTATGTGATTTATTTTAATTTCGTGGGCATATCTTTACTTTTTCATTTAAAACTAACATTATTTGCATTTTATTTTCTATATTTTATTTTTAATCCCAACTAAAAGTTGATTTGTGTTGACAATCGAGCTGGCCGACCATCATCACTTCACAAGGTCCAAGTCATCAGCATTACCTCGACGTAGTTGGGCTGTTCAAGGAAGAAAAATCACTATGACTGATCCAACTGCGTCTGATCCAATTGATCCAGGACATATCATGGTTCCTAATGATTCTCCCGAGACTTTCGAAGATAGAACTACTATTTAACATGATGAACACATCTCCCGCTTGACTCAAGATATTGAGGAGCTACGTAGCGAACTAACTCAGGTTAGAGACTTGACCAATCTATCCATCACACTCCAAAGTACACTTCCTGAACCTAGGAGTACTGCACCAAACCCACCTCGTTTTTCATCACTAGTTCTTGAACACTTTCCTCCACAACAACGTCCGCCTACCAACAATAATCTTCCTCCAACTACCCCCCGCAAATCCACCAAATTTTCCACCCATCTACATTCCTCCACAAAGTCAACCACCTACCTACACTACTTATGCTACTCCTCCTAATCCACCACCTGTCAACCCACAAAATCAACCTCCGACTCACACTCCTTACGTTTCTCTACCCATTAACACCTATCCACAACCTACAATTACTCTCACAAACCCATCAAATCCACCACCTCCAATCCAAAGTACGCCAACTGTTCAAATTTATCCAACTCAGCATATACAAGGGGAACATATTTCCAGTCCTTATGCGCAACATGTTCCTCCGATATATGCGATGGAAACTCAAGCCTTTACCAACCTAATATCAATCAAGTTTCAACCCGAGTGTCATGATCCAGGAGTACCTCCTAGATGTGACAAGGCATACTCAACCCCGAAGGTTTCATACAAGCCCCTTAGCATATCATAACATAAGACATAAGAAATGATGCAAAATTTAAAATCTTTATCCATACAATTGAAGTCTTTTATAAAAAGCAAGCGAAAGTCTAACTTGTCTCAATTAGCCATATAATACAATCTTTGAATAAAAAATAGGGTCACAGCCCTTTCAACATAATCCGAACATGAAATACTAGAAAGAAACTACAATGACTCATACATCCTCGAATCTTGAGAACTCACCACAAGCTAGGAGAATAGTCTATCCAAGCTTGAACCACAAGAAGATCACCTTAAGAACCGGAACCTACACTTTGTGAAAAATGTAGAAAATATGGGTTAGGACAAAAATGCACAAAGTACGATAGCCAGGCATAAAAATCCTTGAAACATGCTAAAAATGACATTTTGGTTGAAAACCATGCTATATGCCAAGTTTGGAAAACTCCACAAACATTAGTGTAAAAGCATACGATATAAGCATATTCAACATATAGATCATCATAGCATATATAATAGAATCATCTCATAAGTAACCCTAAGATATATTTGTGCAATGCATAGATTAAAATCCTATAATCCCATCTATACTAAGTACCACTTTTGGGCCACCATAAACATACTTACCATTCATGATTTCATCCTTTGTTCATATTCATAGACAAGGAAACCTTCACATTACTAAGTCATATCAAGGAAAACAACTCATAGCAACAATCCAAATTAAGCATACTTCCTTACAAATAGCCTTCATATCAACAAACTTAGTAGCATCATCATAAGCATATTTAATAAAGCATTATAACATTAAGGAACACACCATAACTACTCTCAAAGCCTACTTGTGCAATGCATGGATGAAGTCCCATACCCCCACCCACACTAAGTAGTGCATTCTTGAGAAGCCATAGTTCATTATCATTCATTATGGGGGAAAGCTTTAACCGACATAGACCATGTGAGTAAATCATGGAATCCGGTGTCTCCCACACCAAAAAGGGTTGTCCTACTTGCCTAAGGTAGAACCATTTACTTAAATTAGGTGGATCCACTAGCTAATAACTTATGAGGGCACATAGTTTATGGGATACCGAGATTGATATTAGATACCCCACCTCAACTCACGTGAGGGCATCTATCTCAAGAGATTGCTACTAGAAACCCCGCCTCAACTCACGTATGAGTTTCCATCTCAATCAATATCCACTCGGTGCTTATAATTATTCTCCACGGAGTACTTATCATTTCATTACTTGAGTTCATTATTATGGGATACATAGATTCCTACTAGATACCCCGCGTCAACTCACGTGAGGGCATCCATCTCATCCCAACATCATTCATAAGATAACTCATAGATTTAATAGGTAAGAATATCCTTTCATCCTAAGAATCCCCATATTGTGAGAAAACCTTTCACAACATGTCCTTATCATCCATAAGTTTATAATTGAGAATAGCCTTTCAATCAACACAATATCATTATCATAATCATTGAAACTTCATTCATACTTCATTCATAAGTGTGTGTATGTGAGAATATCCTTTCAAAAACACCACCATTACATCATAGTTATAATCATTTTATTCTCAAAAGATTCATAAAGTATGTACATAAACATCATGATCATACATAAATCTCATAATTTGCCCTTCAAATACCATAGATCACATTTAATCAACACACCTAGAATTACTACGTTAGTCATGGATAATAACATGAATCAAGTAATCAATTCATAACATTCATAATTCTGTAACATTCTACTAACATCAATCAATACCCACACTTTAAGATCAAATTTGAGAAATTAGGGAAATTCATGGATTCTTGAAGAATTCAACTTAAAATCTTACAAAATCATCAATATATCCATAAACAAACATAATTCAATCATTTAAAACGAATTTGATAGGAATCCATGAGATTGAAGTCAAATCCTAACTTTTGGGTTATCTAGATTTGAAATTAGGGGTTTCGAAGGGGCTCTAAGGGTGAAGGCCACCTATAGATTAAAATCTACCATACCTTATTGAAGCTTCACCATGAAATTGAGGAGAAAATCTTGTTTCTTTAACCCTAGCTTCACCTTTCTTCTTCTTCTTCTTCCTTGGGATTTTATGAAGTGAATGGGTTAGTTAATGACTTAAAAACACTTATATAGGTGAATTAATACTATACAAAATGACTCAACTTAATACTTGATTAAAAAGGAATTTACCTAAGGACCCCTAACTTAACCGACTTAAGGCAGCCTACAGGTCCCATCCACGACTCCCACCTACGGGGCGTGGACTGGCCTACAACCCGTACTGGCAGAGCGTGGGTTGGGGTTTTGCATCCCCTCACTTAAGCCTTTGATCCACGAGCCTCTCCCACGGAGCGTGGACCATCCTACGGGGCGTAAGTCCACTCTGTGGGTCACCGTTTTGGGGTGAACTTTAGGGTCCTTCTCAAGGACCCTTGGTTGGTCCTTGGGGAGTCGTACCTTGACGTTTAGCCCCCAAACCCTTCATTCTAAGTTCAAAAATCAAGTTTTACGACTCTAACACTTACGACAAGCTCTATTTAAGCCTACTAATTTCCGAGGTGTTACATTATCTCCCCCTTGGGAACATTCATCCTCGAATGACAATCTAGACATCTTCCGAAAATAAAGACTCAAGACTAGCAGCCCATCATACATGAAACATCAAATAATGCACAATTCAAAGGAGGATACATCAATTTCATCTCAATATACTCAATGCAAAACAAGTAAGTAGGAACTACATCTAACAACCCATTATGCATGAAAACCTCAACATTTCTCAAATTCATAGAAGGAACTACCTTCTCCATAAAAAATCATGCTCAACTTACTATTATGAAACCAATTATGCAATTACTCTCAAAAGCCCAATAAAGAATGTTCGACAATTTATCTCATGAAGCATATAGGCAACTCATACTAAATGCACAACAACATGAGGAACATAAATCATGAAAACTCATTTTCTTTCTAAACATGAATCTCTGAAGAACATGCATAACATAAGGAGATCAGGGACACACATAAATCACACATGACTCCAAATCATAAAACAAGCCAAGATGAACTCTTTGTCTCAAGCTAGAATAGGAATAAAAGAAATAGATGAGAATATCAGGACACTCAACCACTTTGCTATCCAAGCATATCATCTCCCCCTTGGGAGAAAACCCCTATTAAGGCTAACATCAAAGTCTAACAAATAGCATAGAGATCTTGATAAAACATTTACATCTATAGGGAACTAATCAACATACCGGTGCCTTCATTCGGAGAGACTCTTTTGTCCTCTCTATACCGGAGTGCATAGAAGGGACTATAATTTGGAGGAATGGGTTCCGGACCACTAGAAGGAGCTTGCTCAGCCTCTCTCCCTTTGGCCATGATCATCGAGTAATCTCTCATCTTATGACCTTTCTTTCCACACCCAAAGCAACCATCCGTGCCGGCTAGGCACTTACCCACATGTGTCTTTCCACATTTGGCACATGTTGATTTTTCAAAAGAAGAACCGCCTCCATTTCCTCATTGAGATTTAGGGTTAGACACCCTATCCTTGTTGAACATTGGGGAATCATCGGAGGAATTTTGATTGAATGACCTCTTTTTGAACCTTGGTTGACCTTGTTCATCGGACCTAGATCTTTTCACCTCTCTATTCTTTCTCTTGAGTTTTACTCCTCTATTTGTTGAACATATACTATAAGCCTAGAGATATTCATGTCATCATGGAGCATTGTCGTATGACATTCTTCTCCAACTAAGTCGGACACACCCATCAAAAACCTACTCATCTCATTTCTCGGATCCGTCACCATAGATAGAGCATGCTTGGATAGTTGGGGAAATTTCAAGGCATACTCGTTAACACTCATGCTACGTTGCCTAAGGTTAATGAATTCTTCCACCTTAGCTTCCCTCAACTCTCGAGAAAAGAACCTATCAAGCAATGCTTTCTTAATCACTCCTAATCTATGGGACCCGCTCCTACCGGCCTATTTCTCTTTCATTAAGTATACCAAACTTGAGCAACATCCTTCAACTGGTAAGCGGCTAGCTCCGCTTTTTCTATCGAAATCACCTGATGAGTCCACGATTTGGACTCATTTGGGTCTATATTTTGATTAAATTAGTGTCCTCAAATGCATGTTTTATCTCGATATCTAATGAAAACTTTTAAGTTTCAGGTATTTGAAGTGTGAGGGAAAGCATGGACACTATCGAGCAAAAAGGAGCAAAAGAAGCTAAAAGAACAAAGAAATAAAGATCTACGAATCACCGAACCCATTCGGCAAATTGCCAATAGATCATATATTCGCCTTTTGTTCCAGTGTGCTAAACCCTGAAGGAAAGGAGCAAATCGGCGGTGAAAAGGAACAGTGGGCGTATCGCCGAGCGACTTCGCAAAACAGTGCTACATCGCCCAATTACCCAGGACACAAAGATGCTGAAGACAACTGATGAAAGGCGATGAAGTAAATCAAAGGGCGGATCGCCGAATGCATCGGCGATTCCCACTAACGTCGCCGAAAGATCCTTCGTCGCACATTTTCTGAAAACTATAAATACTAGTTCAGTTTTTATTCTGACGTGCGAATTTTACCTTATTTTATCTAGATTTTAGATTATTAAGTTTGAGACAGAATTTTGGAGATAATCTCTCTAAGATTTGGAGAGGGTTCTAAATAACTTGGAGTTTTCAAAGGGTTTCAAATTCAAAGAATTGGACTTGGGTCTCTTGGATTCTTCAACTTTGGATTGTTTTAAGACTTAATCTTGCATACCCATTGATGGAAACTGATATTGGTATACGTCTTTATCACTTTTACATGTGTAGCTAAAACCCCAATTATTGGGGAGTGATTTTGTGAATATGGGTTAGATTAGTTGTTGGGTCTTGCTTGCTGATAGTCTATTCGTAGTTTAAATGTGATTTCATTTAGTGGTTTTGGATGAACTTAATGAGGTTGTAGTTGCAAATATAATCTCATATATGTGTTTTCAGCTTGTTCGAGAGAGATGTCGTAAAACTAAGACAACTAAATTGATGGCCAGTGTGAGTAGGTCGACATGAGGTTCAGCTCGAGAGAGTGAACCCTAGTCCCATGTCCACACACTCAGCTCGAGAGAGTGAGTGGGTTAAGGCGAAGGCTGTTCTTCATACAGCAAGTAGGTGTCTGAGAGGAACGCATTTGAAACAGGGTAAGTTGCTCGAGAGAGAGCTTATCTCTCTTAAAGTCTAGCCTAGTCACAAATACTCAATGAATTTACTATCAAAAGCATGTACCCAATGATTTAGTCTATCCCATATTCCTATCACATCCCAAAAACCCCGTCTCCATACTTGTATTTTTCTTTATTTTCACTGCTTTAGTTGTTTCTTGCTTACAAACCCCCATTTGATACTTGACGTTTGCGTCACCCTTTTTAATTTATTATGTTTTCATTGGCTAAAGTATTTAGCTACGATTAGCTTTAGTACTTTCTCCCTTAACCACTAATTCTCACGCCCACTCCCTTGGGACTCGACCCCAACCCTTGGTTGGGTTACTAAACTATTGTACGATCGTAGACACTTGCATTGGAAGTTGTGTATTGATTACACAAACATCATATCCCCTATGGCATCTAGTATTTTGTAAACCTCCTCCACAAATTCTTGAGGATCCTCCCCTACTTTGGAACCAAGAAACTCGGGAGGATTCATTCATGCAAAATCCCTCAATCTAGAAGCCGATGAATTAATATTAGGGTTCACGTGAGTCCCAACATCTCTATTGGCTTGGGCCGTCATAGCTTGGGCTTGACTTGTCTTAGCTTGTGCCAACATTAGAAAAGCCGACCTAACCTTTACATCCAACATAGCCGGAAGATTATTCCGAGCTTGGTTACCTTGAGGAGCTTAATTACCTTGAAGATGAGCTTCTTCATTCACATTGTCACCCTCCATTCTTCTTGCGTTAGCCCTTCATGAATTCATTTCCTGAAGATACATGAGAAGGTAGGAGAGGGACTTTATAGAGCTAAACTCTACGACATAACTTAAGAGTAATGAAAGAAATTTAGATTCCTAACATCTTATAGCCTCTCATTCATAAATGTGGCGCGCTTCACACTATGAACAAGACTCTACTAGACGTGGCTTATGAGACATCATCCTAGAATCATTCTAATCATTGTGCTCTGATTACCAAGTTTGTCACGACCCAGGAGTACCCCTTTGATGTGACAAGGCGTACTCAACCCCAAAAGGTCTCATACACGACCCTTAGCATATCATAACATAAGACATAAGAAATGATGCAGAATTTTAAAACTTTATCCATACAATCGAAGTCTTTAATAAAAGAAAGTGAAAGTCTAACTTGTCTCAATTAGCCATCTAATACAATCTTTGAATCAAAAATAAGGTCACAACCCTTTCAACATAATCCGAACATGAAATACTAGAAAGAAACTACAATGACTCATACGTCCTCAAATCTTGAGGACTCACCACAAGCTAGGAGAATAGTCGATCCAAGCTTGAACCACAAGAAGATCACCTTAAGAACCGGAACCTACACTTTGTGAAAAATGTAGAAAATATGGGTAAGTACAAAAATGCACAAAGTATGATAGCCATGCACAAAAATCCTTGAAACATGCTACAAATGACATTTTGGTTGAAAACCATGCTATATGTCAAGTTTGGAAATCTCCATAAACATTAGTGTAAAAGCATAAGACATAAGCATATTCAACATATAGATCATCACAACATAATAGAATCATCTCATAAATAACCCTAAGTTATACTTGTGCAATGCATAGATAAAGATCCCATAATCCTATCTATACTAAGTACCACTTTTAGACCACCATAAACATACTTACCATTCTTGATTTCATCCTTTGTTCATATTCATAGACAAGGAAACCTTCACGTTACTAAGTCATACCAAGGAAAAAAACTCATAGAAACAATCCACATTAAGCATACTTCCTTACAAATAGCCTTCATATCAACATACTTAGTAGCATCATCATAAGCATATTTCATAAAGCATTATAACATTAAGGAACACACCATAACTACTCTTAAAGACTGATTGTGCAATGCATGGATAAAGTCTCATACCCCCACCCACACTAAGTAGTGCATTCTTGAGAAACTGTAGTTCATTATCATTCATTGTGGGGGAAAGCCTTAACCGACATAGATCATGTGAACAAATCATGAAATCTAGTGTCTCCCACATCAAAAAGAGTTGTCCTACTTGCCTAAGGTAGAACCATTAACTTAGCTTAGGTGGATCCACTAGCTAATAACCTATGACGGCACATAGTTTATGGGATACCGAGATTGATATTAGATACCCCACCTCAACTCACGTGAGGGCATCTATCTCAAGAGATTGCTACTAGAAACCCCGCCTCAACTCACGTATGAGTTTCCATCTCAATCAATATCCACTCGGTGCTTATAATTATTCTCCACGGAGTACTTATCATTTCATTACTTGAGTTCATTATTATGGGATACATAGATTCCTATTAGATACCCCGCGTCAACTCACGTGAGGGCATCCATCTCATCCCAACATCATTCATAAGATAGCTCATAGATTTAATAGGTAAGAATATCCTTTCATCCTAAGAATCCCCATATTGTGAGAAAACCTTTCACAATATGTCCTTATCATTAATAAGTTTATAATTGAGAATAGCCTTTCAATCAACACAATATCATTATCATAATCATTGAAACTTCATTCATACTTCATTCATAAGTGTGTGTATGTG